>CABHPP010126673.1:7705-22313 GCA_902168425.1 Peromyscus attwateri | reverse complement strand
GTGTGTGTGTGTGTGTGTGTGTGTGTGTGTGTGTGTGTGTGTGTGTGCAACTGCCCCATGAGTGGCTCCTGGCTAGTCATGTCTGCAGGACAGACACGGAAAACACTGACACACAGAGAAGAGGACAATCCCAACCCCACTGGAGACATCAGAAAGGAAGGAGGTGGAGGTAGTTGGACTGCCACCATGCATGATGTTAGGAGAGATTTCTCAGTCCAAGGGCCTGGGAGGGATACCTTTCCTAGGAAAGTTCTCGTAAGCAACATACACCTGGACTTCTTTGGTGTGAGTATCATGGCCATCAGGGCCTCCAGGAAAGACTGTAATACAGTGTGTGAATTTTGATGGGGAGATTGTAGGCCACTTTCCCTTCTTTGCAGGCTCCGAGCCTGCTAAGCATTGTTCAGGTTACAAGTATCACCAACCCCACTCTTTTCTTGTTTGTTTCTTTGTTACAGTGTGTGTGTGTGTGTGTGTGTGTGTGTGTGTGTACCACAGAGAGCATGCGGAGATCACAGGACTACTTGCAGGCATCAGTGCTCTCTTCACCAATTGGGATTCAGAGGTCAAATTCGGGTTGTCAGACTTGGCGGCATCAGAACCATCTCTCCAGTCCATCAAGGCTGATTCCCATTGCCAGCCACACCCCAGACAGGTAACATTTCCCAGGACTTGGGAGGTGGAGGAAGGCAGATGAAGAGTTCAAGGCCACTCGGCTACACAGTGAGTCTGAGGCCAGCCTCAGCCTATCTCAAATATATATATATATATATATATATATATATATACACACACACACACACACACACACACACACACACACACACACAGCCCACAGATAGAAAGATAGATATAGATATAGATATAGAGCTTAGTACATAAAGTGCTTGCTGCCAAATCATGAGGATACCCCAGCACCCCCATAAACGCTGGGTGTGATGGTGCGCATCTGTAACCCTAGCACTGAGGGGTAAAGACAGGTAGAGTCCTGGAGCTTGCTGGCTACCCAGTAAAGCCTATCAGTGACTCTGTGCTCCCATGAGAGACCTTGTCCCAAAAATAGGTGGAGAGCCATCAAGGAAGACACCTATAGCCAACTTCCAGTTTCCACATGCGTGTGAATATGCACCTTCACTTTCTCGCCCTCTCTGCCTCCATCTCTGTCTCTCTGTCTCTGTCTCTCTCTGTGTCTCTGCTCTGTCTCTCTCTGTCTCTGTCTCTATCACACACACACACACACACAGAAATGAAAAACCAACTAGCCAAACGAACAACAAACTGAGATAAGGCTCCAGTCTCGAGAATGCCTCCCTGAATATGCCCAAGTGTGTAAGCTAGAGTAAGCTGGCTACAGATGAGAAAGGGAGAGGGGTTACACATGGTGCCATTTCCAGCCATGCATTTCTGACCAGGGGTCACTCAAGGGAGAGCATTTGGGTTTGTGTGGGGCTGGTGAAGAGGCTCTGAAGATGTGCAAGGTAAGTAGCACAGGAATAAGCAAATAAATGCTGCGTGTGTGCGTGCGTGCATGCGTGCGTGCGTGCAGATTTGCCTGCATTCCTGCCCTTCTACAGTGACAGGCCCATACCCACCAGCCTGCTGTCTGTCTGCCCCTCTTCTTGCCTGCCTGTGTGTCACCTACCTGCCTTTTGCCTGCCTGTCCTTCACCTGCCTGTCCCTTGCCTTCTCAAAGGGAAAAGTCTCCACGCAGGAAGCAAGGAAAAGAGAAGCAGCTGGAGTAAACTCCCAGAATTCATTGGGAGAAACTTTCCACAGGACAGCTTCATTTCCCCACTTGTCAATTGGACAGGTGAGGACAACAGTGTCCACATGTGACTCCTGGGTCCTTTGAAATGAAGCTAGTCTGAATTGAGGTGTGAGATAAGTGTAAAATGTACATTGGATTTCAGAGTTGTAATCCAAAACAAGAGTTTCAAATAGCTCATCCACAATTATGAAGATTATCAGTTACATGTTGAAATGATAATGTTTGGGACCTACTGGGTTAAAGAAAACATATCACTAAAATTAAGTTGACTTGTTCCCCCCCTCCTTCTTTTTTTTTTCTTTTTTAAAATGTGGCTACTAGAAAAATCTAGGTTCCATGTGTAACAACGTGCATTGTAATGCTGTGGAACGGTCAACTTAAAACCTCTTAAGTTTCCTCATTGAAACGTCACTAAAAGTTTATCCAGGGCCGGTTCAGAGCATAATCCAAAGCAGCCTGCGTTAGCATGGGTCTTCTTTGAAATTCCACAATTTCAGTCTTAAAATTCAGATGCATCAGTTTAAATATAACAATAACAGCTCTAATAAGAGAAACAAAACCCAGTTCTCTCCCTGCTCCCCCTACCACAACCAAAATCTTAAGTCCAAAGACAGAACTTTTCTACCGCGGTTTCAAGCCCCACTCCACCCTGGGCATTTGGAATCCTGGGGGCCTCAGGCTCCCAGTGTGGGAAGCCCAGGAGGTGATTGCTGAAAGGGCCCCTCCATCTTACAGTTTCTCTAGGAGCCTCCTGGGTTTCTAATTGCTGCATGGCCCCTTTTGTTCTCAGGCTCTCACCTTTGCTCCCTCCTACCCGGTCAAGTTCCTAAGGCCCTGGGAGTGGAGTGGACCAAGGAAAAAAGGCCCAAGCCAGCCTTTCTCTCTTTTGTAGCCTCCCTGGGCTACCCACAGGTGTCCCTTAAATACTTGTCCTATTGAATAGTTCACTGAGCAGAACTGGGGGGCGGCCTTCTGCTAGCACACAGGCCACCCCCTGCTGCTGCTAGCAGAGTGAAAGTTCTTTCAAAATGACCCTGCTTTGTAAATTAACTAGAGAAGAAAGCTGTCTCATCATTTGGGGAAAGATGGAGGAGGTACAGATCAAATCAGAAATAAGCAAATGAGATAAGAACTGAATTTGGAACCAGCATAATTCAGAAAGTAATAGGGCACTCCGTCACCGAACTAGAAAGCTAAACTGCAATCATTGAGGTCTGTGGGGATCAGTCACTCCATGAGCAAAGTTTACATTTTCTCTTTCCAAATGCTATCTGAACTTCAGTGAACTTGGCCACTTAATACTGACACCTTTTCTCTCTTTAATATTAATTTTAAGGCTGGGGTGTGTCTCAATTAGTAGAGTTCTTTTCTAGCACACACAAAGCCCTGCTTTTGCTCCCTATTACCACATAAACTGGTCCCGGTACTCGGGAGCTGCAGACAAGAGAATCACCCTTGGCTACATAGTATATTAAGAGACAGCCTTGACTACAGGAGAACTTGTCTCAAAAATACATCCGTTTCAAATGAACAACACTACTAACTCTCAAAGAGGTCAACAGTGTATGGCTCTGGTCCATTCGGCAGGCTGGAGAGAAATGCACAGCATCTTCTCAAACAGATTGCTTGAACGTTACATTATATATATTTTTCTGAGTGACAGTGTTAGCAACATTAAATAATTCTCTGGAGTTCAGGGAAACAGCCGTCCCTGAAGTACAATGTGCACTTTCAAAAAAGCTACTTGGATCACTGTGCCCTCCTCCTCCAGCTCCAACCCACCAGAAGAATGACTAGAAGCTGCTCCCTGGCTGGCAGGGTGGGCTTTGGGGTTATCTCCTCAAATAGGAAAGCCAGTCCTTTGTGGTCCTCACTCTTCCTGATCCAAGGCTCCGGAGCTGCTTCCATTAACAGAGTCAGACTTACTCTGAGCTCAACTAAGGAAAGTCCTGTGAGCGTGTTCTGCATGGCAGCATGCATACACTCAGCCTAGAGCACTTCTGGGAACTTAGATCACTTTAGTTTACTGAGCTTCAGCCATTAAGCCTGGCACCCCAGCAAGTGAGAGGTTGGTTCCCGAGAGAAAAAAGCTGAAATACTTCCAGATCAGTGGTGTGCTTTTCCTGACAACAGAAAGAAGACATGCAATTTATAAACAAATCCAAATAGCATCTGTTCACCCTTGCTGGACATAGATGGTCACCTTTCCCATGTCATGCAAGAAATGCCATGACACTCATGTTACTTCAACAAGCCCTGTGCATCCAGCTAGCTTCAGTTCTAATTCTGGTAAACCAAGGGATTCTGGGTTTGGGGCAGTAGCAGGCCTACTGCCCTGGTTGCACATGGGAAGAAATGGGGATCTAGTTAAGGAACAATCATTTGCTTGTCTGATAATAGATTAGTGGCACCGGTTGAGGGAGAACCTAGGTCTCCAGGCTCGGCGAGTACTTAGGAGCACTGGCTATGTGCCTCACTCTGTACTGAGGCATGGAGATACAATTGCCAATAAGGTTGTAAAGGTTACTACTCACTTGAAGCTTCCCGTCTGTTCGTTCGGCTTTGAAGTAGAGCATACACTAATTCCAACAAGCCTAGCAGAATATTTGGAGCTCCATTTCAACCAGCAGGTGGTGACTAAAATTAGCACTGCTGCCCCATGGAGTGGGTCAATCTCTGAGCACTTGCAAGCTTGTTGAGCTGTACCCTTCTCCTTCAACTTCCTACCATTTATTATCAGATACTTCTGGAACACCTACACTGTAATAGGTATTGTTGTAGGCACTGCAGCTACAATTAAGAACAGGACAGATGTGGGCCCCCTCTTTTGTGGCATTTACTGTCCATGCTCACTCTGCTTCATGCTCTCATGCTCTGCCTGGTAACCAGGAGCTGTTGTGCTACATGTGGACATAGAATGGCCCATATGCAGAGCTGAGCACACAAGCCCAAAATTGCTCATGCTCATTTTGTTTTGTTTTGTTTTTGTTTTTGGAGAAAGGTTTCTCTGTATAACAGCTCTAGCTGTCCTGGAACTCACTTTGTAGACCAGGCTGGCCTCGAACTCACAGAGATCTGCCTGCCTCTGTCTTGCCTCTGTCTTCTGAGTGCTGTAATTAAAGGCATGTGCCACCATGCCTGGCTGCTTGTGTTCATTTTAAGCAGACTTTATGGAGAGCATTATTAGACCAAAAAGCTGTATGCAGCATAATCTTCTCTCTCTTTCAGACAAGAGAGAGAGAGACTATTACCCATCTCTATCCTGCTCAAGCATTTAGAGAGTTGGGATTTTTTTTTAAAATGCTGTGACTCAGTTCCCAGTTCCATGGTATGCATGATATGCATGGGTCCCAGAGAATGGGGATCCACTGTGCATCAATAAGGAACCTGGTCTACTGGGAGGTAACACTCCAAACTGCAGGTAACAAAACCATCAGCATACCTAAAAGTTATTAACCAACTATAGATTCCAAGCCACTAAAGAGGAGCTGGCCCTTTATCTAGTGTGCCTGACTCTCTTGATTCAAAAGGTTACTGACTGCCCTGTAACAGGTGAACAATTAGCTCTTTATTTGAGGTCACATAAATGCTCCGAACTTCACTGCAAGGTCAAAGCTACAGCCCACATGGAAGTTGGCTAAACATGTAAGAGATGGAAAATGCTGATGGTGGTAACTAAATATAAATGTGCACATGGGTGGATTCCGGAAACTGCAAAGCAGTGAGCCTGACACTGATCCCCAGCAGAATTCTGGATCGTGTTAGCAAACAGGTGGCTTTTGCACATTTAGAAAAGAACGTGGAGGTCACACACTACTGAACTTGAGAAGGTTAAAGAGGAACACTCTAAGTGGTTCCCATTAAGCATAGAGTTTGATTATAGAAATTGAGGAGTGTCATAGTAATCTTTTGTAGCAGGCTTTCTTTTAGGCCTCCAACCAGCTCCCAAATCATGACATGGAGACTTACTAGTTATGAATGCTCAGACTTAGCTTAGCTCTTATTTTAATCTCTTTCTCTTTATCTACGTTTTGCCTTGGGGCTTTTGACCTTTCTTTTTCTATATGCCCTACTTTCCTGCTGTCTCCATGTCCAGCTGGTGGCTGCCTGGCTTCTGGCCCAGGGCCTGTCCCTCTTTTTCTCCCCTGTTCTTTCCTCCTTCTCTCTCTCCTCTCTCTAGAGTCCTCCTCCTATTTGTTCTCTCTGCCCGCCAAGCCCACCTATACCTCTCCTGCCTAGCTATTGGGCCATTTGTTCAGCTCTTTATTAGACCAATCAGGTGTCTTAGGCAGGCAAGGTGAAACCAATGTAACACATCTTTACATAATTAAACACATACCCTTACATCAGTAAACAAATGCAGCATAGACAAAAGTAACACACCTTTACACAGTTAAAGTAATATTCTGCAGCATAAACAGATGTAATACATCTTTACATAGTTAAAATAATATTCCACAACAATCTTTACTTCTTTTATTTATTGAATTATTTTGCTCAGGGGTGGGGCTTAGGGGGGCAATGAATCAAAGTCTTGCAATGTAATGGAGGTTGGCCTGGATGTCACTATATATTCAGACTGGCCTCAACTTCCTGACAGTCCTTCCACTCAGCCTCCCAAGTACTGGAATTACAGGTGTGAACCTTTGACTCTAGCTTCTCTGCTTCTCTAGCAGCGCCTGCAAGAGGATGTCCTGGAGGCAAAGAAAAAGCCTGAAAACTACGAAATTTAAGGCTTGGATTTATTTTGGTGACAGTCAAATTGAATAAAAATACAAATGACAAGCTAGCAGAGTTAATAATGGGCTTCTGACACTCGCCTCTATTAAAGTAAGATGGATCAAGCCTGAAGAAACATGGAATGGACAGTCAGTTGGGCATCATCAGTGCCCTTAACCTTGTTTAAATTGTAAGCATAAATGAACCTTAATGTGAATTAATATTTTTTGTAAAGAAACACACATCTTAAGCTAACCAACTAGAAGCAGTAAACAAATTCAAAATTATGAAATAAGAACCTTTCTGATGTTATTCCGATAAACTCCTTTATTATTGTTTTAAGTTTTAAAAGATTTATGGTTTTATGTGTCTGAGTGTTTTGCCTGCATGTGTGTATGTGCATCTCAAGTGTGCCTGGTGCTAGAGGAGGTCAGAAGAGGGTGTTGGATCCCCTGGCACTAGGGTGAAGGATGGTTATAAGCCACCATGTTGGTCTTGGGAACTGAACCCAAACTGGAGTCCTTTGTAAGAACAAGTGCTCTTAATGGCTGAGCCATCTCCCCAGCCCCTTGAATAAACTCTTAAGAAGGGTGTGGCGCATCTCTTTACTTTTGGGTGTTGGTTTTGTTTGAGACAGACTCTCAGGTGTCCCTAGCAGGCCTCAAATCTTCTGTGTAGCTGAAGCTGACCTTGACTGCACCTTCTGCCTTAGCCTCCTTACAGGTGTGCCACTACAGCTGGCTTTCTATTTCCTTTGTACACTTTTTTCTTCATTTACAAAGCAGTGCTGCCCTCTGCTCTAGACTTTCTGTGACAGGAAGGTCACTTTACCGGTGCTCTAAGTTCTGTGTGCTCTAAACTGCATGGTTCTTGATGAAGCATTGGCTAGCTGATAACCTTTAAGGAGGTCGTGCTGGGAGAACCACACTGTTCCTCGGGGAGTGATTAGTGACAGCATCTGGCTGGAGTGAAGACTTGGGATACCTCAGAACCTGTGCTGATGACACTATTTCCCAAGGCAAGAAGTAAACAAAGAGTGTCTTTACCAAATCTTCCCAAGACCCTAAAGAAGAGGAGTCACTTGTATAGTCATATACACATAAACGTACACCAACTCCTCAGCCAACGATCAACCAGAGACATCGGAATGTGGAGGGAGAGCTGATAGAATTGACCTATTCACACTCCTGTTCTGTAGAAGAATCCTTGCTGCTTGAAGATCCCTGTCTCTTATCTATTTGATCTAAGCCAAAGAAAGACAGGAATTCATGTTTGTGTAGCTCCTCTGTTCTCACTCCAAGTAAGCACTGGGAATAAACAATGCCATGGAGGTATACATTTCATCCAAAGATCCTGGGAAAAGGAAATTCTCTGCAGGGCTCATCTCATGTTATAGCTATGTACCAGACTCACCTTTGGTCTGAAGAAAGTCAGTGTATCAAAATACAACCTGAACACAGATCGTTAGCATTCTTGCTCGAATTAATTTGTCAGTAACAGGGCATTGCTCTCAGGAGAGTCTGTAGGTCAGTCGTATCATTGACAAAGCTGTTAGCAACAAGGTGGGCAAAGGAAGACAGCAACTGTGAATATAAACTACTAGCTTAGCTCAAATGACCCCACCGTCAACTGTCTTCTAGCCCAAATGCCCTGTATTTATAAACTTTGAGTATAATGTCCCTCCTTTGTCTTAGAAGATATTTCAATCACATTGTTAAATCTCCTTGAAGCTTTGGCCTGCTCAGAACTTAATAAAGAACATCCAAGCAATCCATTCACTTTGATTTTAAGAAGTTGTCTATCTAAACCAAGAGGCATTGCTCACTGCCTGGTTACAGCCTTGCAACCTGCTTGGTTGAAAGCAACACACATTTTTCTTTTAGTAACTTAGGTCATTTGATCTTAGAAAGCCCTTGAGTTGAGAGCACATTGACGCACACATCTCCTCCTATACTCATCTGTGTCCTGGAACATCTTATAAACAGGTGGCTATAATTTTATTTTTGTATCTTATCAACAACTTATTTCCATGGCACAAGGAAGCCATGTGTAACATTTTTTTTACACATACTGAATTACAAGAAAAGGTGTGCCTTAAGACATTTCTGGAAAATAATTTGTGTGTCCAAGAAGACAAGATTGGCCTTAGTTTAAATTCGAACTAAAAGTTAAGAATGAAAAACCCAGTGCGTTCTAGTGTGGAATCAGAAAACCTAATAAATTTGCTTAACTTAAAACTTCATTTCACCAGACAGTGGTGGCACTCACCTTTAATCCCAGCACTCGGGAGGCAGAGGCAGGCAGATTTCTGAGTTCAAGGCCAGCCTGGTCTACAGAGTGAGTTACAGGACAGCCAGAGCTGTTACACAGAGAAACTCTGTCTCGAAAACAAAAACAAAAAACAAAAAAAGAAAGAAAGAAAGAAAGAAAGGAAAAATCCCTTCATTTCTCCATTCAAAGTCTTAGGGGAAAAGAAACAAATATACTCTCCTTGTACCTAATATTCTCCTTCCTTGACTTTTTCTCGAACTTTTTACTCTTTACTCTTTACTTTTACTCTATTCTTTCTCAAAAATTTCACCTACACATAGGAATAATTTCTCATGGATTTAAAAGTGCATTGCTAATTATGTGGACATTTCACTAAGAAATCAGAAAAGTCTTTAATGGCCTCTACTTACTTTGTAACTTACGTTGCCTAGGTGAGTTCATGCTACAAGTGACCGACTCTCGGTGTTTATTTTTACCCTCACATATTGGTAGAAGGAAATCTTCCTCAATACCGTATGAAACATCCTGCCTTTTGCTCCTCTCTCTGGCCTATCTTCAGACCTCTGATCTCTCCTTAGCCAGGAGATGTTCGCCAGGAGCCAGCTTACGTTGGAAAGTAGATCAAAAAGTACATGGCAGGGAAAAGAGTCTTGCTCTGTAGTCACTCACTGATGAGAGCAGGGGTTTTATTGGAATCAGAGGACATAGCCAAGGACTGGTCCCCTAGGAGACATTATGAAGAACACCTTTATAGGGTCCAGGTAAGAAAACCAAATGCAGTCCGGACAGAAAACAAAATAAAACAAAACAAAAAGCAAAATAGAAATGTGAACACAAGTACCCAGCCAGAGCAAAATGGAATTTAAGGCAATTATCCACTAACTCAGCAGCAAAATTAAAAAGGCCCATTCAATTTCATGAACATTAAGACCCCCAAATGGTCATAAACTAAATGATCTGCAATTGTAGATCCCCTTTGGCTACATAGCTCTGCTGGCCAGCTCTCGGCTCAGGCCCACAGACTGGAGAGAGGCAGAAGGCACATTTGACAGGAACTGGAAACCACACTAAGTTTGCTCCAATTTTCCCATGAAATAAAGTGCTGCGGTAAAATGCCTGGCTTCAGAAGTGAGTTCACAGGATTGCTTAGCTTCCTGCTGGATAGCCAACAGATACCCACCTGCAAATTCCTCAGGATTTGTACATGTCAGTGATTCCATACTCACTACATTCCAGTAGGCCTTTGAGACCTATAACTATGAAAAATCTTGTAGGTAATTTCCCCAGCAATGCCATTCCCAATAGATACACTCATGTGGCCCAACATACTGGAAAATATCACAGTGAATTTATTTCTTTCCAGCTTCTTTAAGAAGCCACATTAAAAGTAATGCCAGCGATACAGTCTCCTCTTATAAGCCATACCCTCTTTAACTATGGTTCATAGGAATCAGTAAGTGATCTTCAGATAATCTAAACCAAAAGCAGAGAGGGATATGAGATAATATTAGAGATGATATTCAAATGCCCAGGGCTTCCCTAAGTGTAGCAGTTCTTTTTTTTTTTTTTTTTTTTTGGTTTTTTCAAGACAGGGTTTCTCTGTGTAGCTTTGCGCCTTTCCTGGAGCTCGCTTTGGAGACCAGGCTGGCCTCGAACTCACAGAGATCCGCCTGCCTCTGCCTCCCGAGTGCTGGGATTAAAGGCGTGCGCCACCACCACCCGGCTGTAGCAGTTCTTTTGAATAGGTAGGTGTACAATGATTCTGTCCTTTCTGTCCTTCCAGCTTATCTGAGCCTTGCCCCACCTACAGGGAACCAGCTCCCCAACTGTTGCAAGCCATAAATATTGCTGGGAACCCCTGCATTAGCAAATTGTCACCAAAATAGGAGAGCAAATGTCATTTCTTTAGTGAGAATGATAAAATATTAAAAATGAGGTAACTTGGCCTTGTAGAGGGTTTTATGGGGCGTATGGGGTGTACAGATGGAATACGTTTTGTTCATAAGTAGCAACCCTTGAAGAGATCATTGTCTGCCTTTACTCTTGACAGCACATGAACCTCACCTACAGGGTAAAATAAGACTGTGGTTTGCAAGAAAGAAAATGTACTTAAAAATAGTAGCCCTCACTTGGAAAGAAAAATCCAAACTCTATCTGATTGGCCCCTCTCTACATGAAAGAATTATGGAAGAGATGAATAAATGCTCGAAGGAATGATCAAATGAATTAGTTGTACTTATAAAACACCCCTCATTGTTCTAATAGCAAGCTTTTAGAAAATACTTTGGAAAACCCTACACTATACTATTTAGTTGGTAGTTGTGTTATCTTTTACTGTAACCACTTTTGGTATACTTTATGCCTTATATTGGCATGTGAACCACAGCTTTATCTCTGCCACACATCTAGGTGGTACCTGACATATAGCTGGGTCTCAGAATAAATTTGGCACCAGCTTAGTAACTTGCCCCCCCATCATACTCAGGGCACAGAAGTTGATACGACAGAAGCTGTCTGCTGCTCAGAGAATCAGGCCGCCCATTGTCGTCCCTGGTCTTCACTACTAGGTGAGGCCTGAAACTCCACACCTACCCTATACTCCTGATGACCGTTAGGGAGCCTCAAAATCAGAACAGAGGTACAAGCAAACCCACAGCAGGGCTAATATTCTGGAGCCAGAAAAGCAATGTGGGCCTCAGACGGTCCATTTAAGAACACAGGCAGAAGACCAAACAGCACGTGTTTTCAATATGGGTTTCTCCATTCCCAAACACACATTTTTACTTGTGTCTCCAATTAGGCCAAGGCTCAACCAGCCCCCAGTTTCCCACTAGCCCAGCCCTCTCCAGAGTGGGATCCGCCTGTATAATCAGCTGGCTTGGGACATGGTGGTCTGGCTGGCATCCACTCACAGTGCCCTCAACACTGAGTGCTCACTAAGCTTATCTGCTTCCCCAAATAGCTACCCAACAAGTCTGACCACGTTACCAGACAGGCTCTTGCCTGTTCTTAGCACAGCAAGAAAGAGGAGCCATGGTTTCCCGCAGGGGAAGAGCTGAAAGTATAGCCTAAATGGGAACCATCTCCCTCTTGGCAAGTCACAACAAGGTTCTGGAGACCATCTTGGTGGCACATTCTCATGAGGATGTGAAACAGTCCGGTGGCTGGTGTTTTTCTCAGAGTTAATGAGAGATTTGTGCCACTTGGAAGCAGTCACCAAGCATCCTTTACTTCCTCTTTACACTTGCCTTAGATCTCCAAATGACAATTGCCTCCCCTTAGAGCTTTGCTCCCTGTCCAAATGGGGATCTTCCCAGAGGAAAAGAAGATTGTCTGAGACTCTGGGGTATGGAGAATGGGAATAGGTAGGAGGTTGAAAGGGCCTGGGACAAACCTGGCTTTCTGCACGTTTTCCCAGAGAAAACTCTGAATTTCACAAAACTCAACACAATTCTGAATACTATAATGTGCTGTATATCACTAATAGGGTCTTCAGAGCAGCAGCATTCCTATTCTCTGGACCCTTTTTTAAAAAAAAAAATAAAAAAGGAAATCTCATTAAAAAAAAAACTTACAGGGAGGAATGGAACCAGGGCTTTATGCATGAAAGGCTATCCCATCATTCAATCACTGAATACATCCCAAATCCTGTGAAAGGAAATCTTAGACCCCTCTCCTCAAATCTACTGAAGCAGAGCTGTATTGGTTCAGGATTCCTAGGTTATTTATATGTGCATTAAAAGTGGGGGCTTCAGCTTGGCATAGTAGCACTTCCCTAAAATAAACTCAGCACTCTCGGAGTAGAGATGGGAGTTTAAGGCTAGCCTGGGCTATATGATACTCTGTCCCCAAAAAAACAAAGTTGTGTCTTCTTGGTGTAATGGACTCAAAGAGACCTAGCTTCAAACTCTGTTTCTATTGACTCAGTCATAGGACATGGGCTTAGTATGGAGAGGCCCTATATTCCATGTTTTTCACTGTGAAAACAAACCACAAAGTCTTTCCTGGATCTCCCACTTAGTCTCTGATCTTGGAAAGTCCATTCAATTAGCCTCAATGTCTTCATCTAGAAATGAGAGATGATAGCCTTGTAGTACAGGGATATTGTAAGAATGAAGCAAGACCATTCAATTGTGGCTGGCCTATGCTAAATGCCTAAAAGATCGTAAATAACACATTACTACTTGTATGTCCAGTATTCATCTGTTGGTGTATAATCATAATCCCTTCATTTTTCTCATCCTCAGAACTAAAACATCAATGGAAGCCTGCCTACAAGTCAGACCTCAATGAAAAAAAAATGTACCTCAGGCCCAAATATCAACTTACATTTCTCATACTTTTCTCTCTATGCTAACTAGAGAAAGGATTTTATTTTTAAATCTGAGTTTCAGAATCTGTGGGTTGGAGATCATGCACATTTTGGTATGATTAATCTGGTCACGCCAGCTGTGACTGTCAGAGAAGTATGTCATGGGTGACAAGATGACAGAGTCTAACCTTTAAGGAAGCTTGATAAGAGTTAATGATGTGACTTTCCACTAAGTTAATGGAACCTCCTGTCACAGCCTCACACCAACCACCATGTGTCCATACTGTCAGGAAACCTCTTTTGACAAAAGAAAAGACCCAGCACCCCCAAGGAGTGCTGCTTCCTTCTAAGGACAAGTCCTGGCTCCAGCTACGCCCAGAGTCCCTGGGACTTGAAGCACTGTTGTGAATCTTCTAAGAAAATCCATCCCCTTCTTAGACAGTCACATTGCATTTCTCAGCAACATAATCAGTACACCTGAGACTAAGGGAGCTTGGGGGGAGAACTTGGCTTCCCTGGCACCTAGATTAACACCAAAAGATTGAGATGATGTAAAAAAAAATCTTTTGACCTGTGCTCTAGACTTAGCCTTCACTAACTTCAGGCTGTTAAGAAAATGACATCTAGAGCTGGGGATATGGTTCAGTTGGTAGACTACTTGCCCAGTATGCATGAAGCCCTGGACAGTAGTGCACACATTTGTAATCCTAGCACCTGGGATATAGAGGCAAGAAGATTAAAAGTTCAAAGTCATCCTTGACTGCATAGAAGGTTCAAGTCCAGCCTGAGCTACATGAGACCCTGTCTTAAAAAAGACATTAAGAAAATTATATATGTAATCACGGAATGGAGAAATATTCCAATGATGGTGTAGATGCAGGTGTGCATCAGAGTGAGAGGCCTTCCCCATTGAACTTTAGGAGGAGTGACTCATCTCTAAAGGCTGACCTCAACAGACACCGTTTGCAAGGCAAAGGTCTCTCTGTAAAAGGAAAGCAAAGGCCAAGTGTGACTACTAGGAAATTGAATATAGAATTGTAGAGGAGATGGCTAGATAAAGTTTTTGGTCACTGTTAAAAAAAGTAGGACTCTGCATTCAGCATATTTCGACAAAGCCAAAACCAGTTTCCAGGCCACATCTGAATTTGGGGCAGAAGTCAAGAGGAAGGAGAAGAATGCTGCAAAGGGGGTTGGCTTCAGGATAGCTGGTGGAGAAAGGAAATGGACATCAGAGCGTGAAGAGGTAAGATGACACAATGATCGATGACATTCGGACACAATATGGTCACATCACTGTCATTGTTGGTGGAGTCAATCTCATAATCAAAAGTAATATCATCTCCTTTGAAAGATAAGACAATCTTTTCATAGCGTATTAGTTACTTTTGTCTTTGCTGTGACCAAATACCTAACAAGGAGCAAGTTAAGGGGAAAGAGTCTATGAGAGCTCACAGTTCAAAGGAGTGCAGTGCTCATGGCAGAGGGGCACGGCAGCAGTGCAGTGCTCATGGCAGAGGGGCACGGCAGCAGTGCAGTGC
>CABHPP010126672.1:0-11711 GCA_902168425.1 Peromyscus attwateri | reverse complement strand
ACATATAGGCACATGCCTTTTTCTTTTTTTTATTAAGAAATTTTTTTCATTCATTTTACACACCAATCAAAGATCCTCCTCTTCCCTCCTTCCGTGCCCCCACCCTCCCCTCCCAATCCCCCCTCACTTCCTCCCACAAGAAGGCAAGTCCTCCTATGTGGAGACACATTCAGTAGAGGCAAGTCCAAGTCCTTCCTCCTGCCTCAAGGCTGCACGAGGTGTCCCATCATAGGTAGTGGGCTCCACAAAGCCCACTCATGCACCAGAGATGGTAACTTGGTATGTACCCACTCATAAGTGGATACTAGATATAAAGCAAAGGGTAATCAGGCAACAACCCACAACTCCAGAGAAGCTAACTAACAGGGAAGACCCAAAGAGGGACACATGGACTGCCCTGGGAAGGGGAAACAAATGAGATCTCCATGAGTAAACTGGGTATGAGGAGTGGGCAATGGAGGGTAGGGGATAGGAGATGAGAGCATAAGGGAATGGGATGGTTGAGCTGGAACAGGGAGGGAGGGAGAAAGCAATGAAAGAGATACCATGATAGACAGAGATGTCATGGGGATAAGAGAAACCCAGTGCTAGGGAAGTTGCCAGGAATCCCCAAGGATGACCCCAGCCTGGACTACTAGCAATAGCAGAGAGGGTGCCTGAACTGAACTGGCTTGCCCCAGAGATCAGACCGGTGAATACCCTAACTGTCATCACAGAACTTTTCTCCAACTGATGGAAGCAAATGCAGAGATCCATAGCCAATCACTAGACCGAGCTCCAGGAGTCCAGTCAAAGAGAGAGAAGAGGAATTCTATGAGCAAGTGCATCAGGATCATGATGGGAAAACATGCAGGGACGACCGAACAAAGTATAAGGAACTCATGAAAGTTGGATCAATGACTGTGGAGCCTACATGGGACTGGACTAGGCCCTTTGCATGGTGAGACAGTTGTGTAGCCTTTATTTTTCTTTGTCAGTATTGAAAAGGCATGGCAATCACTGCCAACATTAATGGCTTGCAAACCAAAGATAAGATATATCTGTGACAAACCTATGATTGTTTCCAGAATGATGTATCACTAACCCTCTTTCAGTCACCAACCACAAAATAATCTAAAGAAGAAGCATTGTTTTCCAGAGGGACAGGTGATAGCATCTATTCTGTACCCTGACTGTGCCATTCACTAATGCTCTTTCTCATAAGGTGTCCATTGGCAAGGAACTGTTCTACTATTCCAGAAAACACAGCATAGTATATATAATACACACTGTCATATTTTAATAGCCAAACTCAAATGAAATAGGAAAGTCAGACAGCAACATTTCTATTTCAGTCATAGAAAGTCACCTTACCTCATCAGAATGGTCGAACTCTTCATCTTTAGAAAATAACTGTTTAACACCAGGGGCATTTTTAGCACCTAGGAAGACAGAGTGACTGTTAATCACTGGTGCTGTGGGCCATGGCTTCCTTAGAGAACAGTGCTTAGCTTACACAACAGGCTTATATGTATGGCTATGCTCTCAAGGCTAGACCGAGTGGCTGCTGGAGCATTCTCATTGAAAGCACGGAGTAAACAAGAAGCAGGGAAGAAATGGAAAATGGAACACTTGCAGTGTGCTGATGGGAACAGAAGACAATAAGATAGTCTTCCAAGGGTACAAGCTTCCCATTCCTTCTATCAATCACTTGAAGACCAGATGGATGGCCTTCTAAAACCAAGAAACAATGTGAGTTTTAATTTATGCTAAGCTGCCATCTAGTACATGCTCTCCAGGGTACCAAAAGGAATATGGTTTATGGAGCGGTATTGGTGAACATGAGAAAATAAAGACCATGATAACGTGTCCCCTCTGCAGCACATCTGGGTACCTCAGAATGCTGGAAACAAAACAAGGCTCACAGCAATCCAGGAGCTAATTCAGTGAACCATGTATCATTTTAACCTCTAGGGGCACCATGCTCCACTCCCTAGTTCAGTGCATGAACCACAAAGGGGCAGTCACACCCCAGGGAAAGGAAAACCTTAAATGCTGTTGTGTTGGAGCAGCACAGCTTTTCTCTGGAATAGATACTATTTTTAGAGTAGACTAATAGAGCTATGTAATTTTTCTCTTTGGAGTAGAAAAGCACTTTCCCAACTCATCTGCTAAAAGCATTGGCAGACCATGTTTTTCCAGTGGTTTCCTGTGGTAATAGGTATATTCTGGGGCAAACATTCCATACAATGAAATCACAGTAAAATGAGTGTCATGGAGATAATTTAAACACTTCCTACATTCTTTTGGTTAATCTAAGATTCACACAAATGGAGGACAATGTACACACACACACACACACACACACACACACACACACACACACACACGACCCGTCCAGCAGGTCAGGTTATTCGTGGGTCTCGAGCCAGGAACCACCTGAAAGCCAAGGGGAGAGAGGGAAATGAAGCCAAGCACAAATGAGACACTGAGTCAATCTGAGTCACCTCAAGGCTCCGTTTATTGATTGGGGGTTTGAGGTTTATATACAGTGCTTCAGGCAGGGAGGGGGAGCAGAGAAAGGAGAGTGGAAAATTTTCAGAAGAAGTCAGATTGGTCGGGGGGAGGCGAGGTTCCTTTGGTCCAAGGCTCTGCAGCTGGCTGATTACTGTTCAAGGCTATATCTAAAAGTATACTTTTTAGTTGGGCCAAGGTCGTCCTGATTCTGCAGGACTTGCAGTTTGGCCAAGGGCATCTGGTTTTGCCAGACTCCAAACTCTAAGCAGAAATACAAACCATAACAATCCTAAGTCAGACAGTCCTGGGTCAGTCTCCAACAATTCCCCCTCTTTTCTTAAAAAATGGACCATGTTTGTGATCAAGCTTTAAGAGATCTGGGTCTGAAGGGATGGCTTCTGGTCTGGAGGATCACAGGGGCCCCGTCCCTGTAAGTAATGAGAAGAAAGGTCCAGGAGGCAATGTCTCCCCAGAATCAAGCACCACAGGCGTCCCCGTGGTGCGGGAATCAGCGGACCATGCAGTTTTTTGAGGGAATGGAGATTGCTGAGCATTGAGCTGTTACTGCACAACCATTATGCAACGGGGCATGTAATCCAGACTCTCGGGTTATTAGGGCACCCACGTCCCCAGTCTGTGCAGTCACAGCTGCACTCCAGCCACGCCTGGAGCTTTCCCTCACACAGGGGCTGCCTCACCCGAGTCGAGGGGTCTGTGTGGGGCATCTCCATTGTGGTCCTGATAGGACCAGGGGGTGTTAGGACCCAAGGGCACTGAACCTGAGCCTTTGAGAGGGCTCCTGACTGTTCTACTCTGTATCCAGTCTATGATAATGAATTGAAATATGCTGTGGTAAGGCCGAATCAATCTGGCTTTTAATAAATCGAGTCAACCGCTGAATATCTGAGCAGACACACAGGGGGTTAAAGACCAAAAAAATGAGAAGGAGAAGGACAACTAAAGGGGCTAGAATGGTAGGCAGCAAGGTGGAGAGCCAAGGGGACCCTTGTAGCCAATTTTCAAACCACCCTTGTTGATTTTCAAATTCCCTTTTTCTTTGAGCTAGCCTTTCTCTTAATTTTTCCATTGATTCCCTGACAATACCAGTGTGATCAGCATAAAAGCAGCACTCTTCCTTTAGGGCGGCACATAAGCCTCCCTCCTTCAGGAACAACAGATATAGACCCCTTCTGTTTTGTAGTACCACCTCTGAAAGTGAGGTAAGTGATTTTTCAAGGGCTGAAATGGACCTTTCTATAGCCTCTAGATCGGTGGTCATGGCCATCTGTAGCTGCATCAGGTGGTTGTTTTGTACAAGAGTGGTAGTTCCAGTACCAATACCTGCAGCAATGCCTCCGATACCTAACAAGAGGGCAATGGTCATGGATACAGGCTCTCGAGTGTATCTGCCCCTTTGTTCAAAAAATTCTATCACTGAATTTTCCTCATGATATGTGACACGAGGCCATAGCTGAATAAGTACACAGATTTCATGGGAGTTATTGAATATCTGAGCAGACACACAGGGGGTTAATCCGGTGTTGCAGGCCCAGTAGGACCCATTAGGTGCCTCAAGATAGTAGCTTCCCTTGGTAGGTATTGTTATCTGGTTACAGAGATGTTGGTGAGTTGACGGTACTTTACCCAAACAGGATCCCTGTCCCGAGACTTCAGAGAGTGTCAGTCTATGAGGGTTTGTTTGGTACCTGTTGCTAGGGGAGGAGAGGTTGCTGGCAGCAGACTGAAAGGCAATTCCCTCATAAAAAGGGGGGCTGAAGGTGAGACAAAGCCAGCAATCCAGTGTCTTATCTGGACTTGTAGCATTTAAGGCCATGTATGCTCCCTGTACCAGGTTGAACAACCTATTTCCTACAGGCTGTGTGGTTATGGGAGGGGTACTGCTGGGTCGAGGACTAGGGGTGTCACTAGATGTAGGTCTTAGTGTGGTGGCTACTTTGAATGGGGCTGGGATCTTGCTCTATGTATTAGGAAGGACCGGGTTAGGCCCAATGGAGATAGTGTTAAGATTTTCTACCTTTAACTGTATCTTGAATATAACACCAGCATCAAAGCCCTTTAAATGCCATCGGAGACCCCATGTTCTCCCGGAGGGCCAGCCTTGGAAGTCCTTTCCCTTTTGGGTAAAGGAAATGTGTAGGGGCAGCAATAGCTGATACTGGAGCCACTTTGGCTGAGAATTATGATAACAACCACTAGCCCCAGTGTAGACCTTTTTGAAGCCCTGGGTGACTGTTATTAAGTCCCAGGAGGAGGACGGGCGCCAGTAGGCTGCACCGGTGGTCTCACATGCCCAAGCTTTGCAGAAGAACTCTTTGTATTCCCCGCATCTGGCCGCCATGGCTCGACTTCTACCATCTTTGGGACAAACATAAAAATCGGACTGGGCCAACCTGCACCGAGAAGTGGGGGTGCTGCACCCAGCATAAGCTGTCTGTGGGGTGCCCTGTATTTACCATGATCGGTTTTTATTTAACTCCCCAGTTTGTGAGATGATCTGCCATGTGAGTTTCTTAATAGCATGGGGGCTGGCCCTGGTCATAGGGATGGCAAGCAAAATTAAAAGAAAAGGAACAGCATAGAGGCGAGTTATCCAGATCTCAAGACGTGCCAGAAGAGCGATGAGGTCATCCATGGTTCCTTTCTCTCCTTGGGCCGCAGGAGCACCTGCAAAAGAAAGGATTTGTGTCTCAGGGCTAGTTCCTGGACCTAAGATTATTATTTAATTTTATGGGGCATTTTTACAGGGTAGGTTTTAATTAACCTTTCAGGCAGCCAGCGGGCCCCATTTTCCTTGGTGTCATAGATGCATGCTGACCCTTTTCCCCAGATTAGCACTGGGTCTGGGCCATTCCATTTACTAGTGATGGGATCTCTCCATAAAACTTGGGCATAGCCTTGGCGAGTTTCTTGGTGCCAGTGCCGTTCCGCTGCAGATTTTCCCAAGCCGTCTAAAGTTAAGAAATTTAACAAAAGAGGGCATGTGCAAGCAACATTTTTTGGTTCCCCTTAGTAGGGAACAAGGTTTCCTGTGAGCTGAGTTTACTAATAGTATTCTTTAAGGTTTGGTGAGCTCGTTCCACAATGCCTTGTCCCTGTGGGTTATAGGGTATCCCAGTGACATGCTTTATTCCCAATTGTAAGCAGAATTGCTTAAACTTACTGCTAGTGTACCCCGGGCCATTATCAGTTTTTATGCATTTTGGCTGTCCCAGCACAGTGAAAACATGTAACATATGACTGATGACATCCTTAGTGGCCTCCCCACTATGAGCAGAGGCACTGATAAACCCGCTGAAGGTATTGATGGTGACATGTACATATTTCAGCTTTCCAAAGGAAGCAACATGGGTGACATCCATCTGCCAAATCTGTCCTGGAACAAGCCCCCTAGGATTTACCCCATAATGGGGCTCAGGCAAAAATATTAAGCAGTTTTTGCAGCTTTTGATGATTTCTCTAGCCTGTTTTCTGGTGAGTGAGTATCTTTGTCTCAAGGTTTGAGCATTGAGGTGATGAAGGCGGTGAGCCTCACGAGCAGCTGCTACCTGGTCATGTTCCAAATGAGAAATTAAGATCGAACGTGTAGCAGAATCAGCAAGCTCATTTCCCCGAGCTAAGGGCCCAAGCAGTCCTGTGTGGGCACGAATATGGCCAATAAAAAAGGGCTTTGACCTTTGGCGGATTAATCTCTGAATCTTTGAAAACATCTCAAAAGTTGGGGTGTTTGGCTGAATTACTGGCACCATTTCCAGGACCTGCAGGGCTCCCACCACATATTTAGTGTCTGAATACAAGTTAAGGGGTCGTGCCTCAAATGCTTCAAACACCACTAGAGCGGCGTAAAGCTCCACCAACTGAGCAGACTTAAAGGGTGTTTTCATAACTCTTTGTTATTGGTTATAAACATAGGCAGCTTGACCATTCTTTGATCCATCTATAAACACTGTGCAAGCATTGGGAATTGGCTTTAGCTTTGTATTCTTAAGAAAAAGAAAGGGGGTGAAAGAAAAATACTGTAACAACTTATCACTAGGCATCTGGAAATCGAATTTTCCCGCATAGGAACAAACAAGTGTAGCCCATTCTGAGTGATGTGTAGCTAGCCATTCTAAGTTTTCTTTATCATATGGGATAATGGTAACGTCAGGCTCCTTTCCAAAATATCTAGTGGAGGTTCTTATTCCTAACATCACTAATTGGCACACTAACAGGGGATATAAAGGAAGAACTTTCCTTTTAGCAACCGGGAGGTGTATCCAGAGTAAGGGCTCTTGCCATAACAAGCCAGTGGGGGCAAACTCTGTAGAGAAGACTATTAAATGGAGGGGTAGGGCAGGAGAGAAAAACCCGACGTGTTGCTGGGCGATGGCCAATTCAATTTTATTGAGTACCTTTTCCGCCTCCACGGTGAGGTGGCGGGGAGAGAGGGGGTCGGGATCTCCTTTAAGGATACCCTCGAGAGGACGTATGTCCCCTTTTGTCATTTTTAGGTAAGGCCGCATCCATTGGATATCTCCCAATAATTTTTGAACGTCATTGAGGCAGAGCAAAGTATCTCTCCTGATCTGAATCTTTTAAGTATAGAGAAGCTCAGGATGTAGTTCGAACCCCAGGAACAGAAAAGGAAACTGAGTCTGAATCTTCTCTGGGGCAATGCGAAACCCTCTATCCTGTAAGGCTCGTACCAAGCTTTGCGCTACTAGATGTGTCTTTTCCACTGTCTCAGCAGCGATCAACAAATCATCCATGTAGTGGATTATATAGGCCTCAGGAAACTGCATTCTAATTGGGTCAATAGACTGGGCCACATATTTCTGACAAAGAGTGGGTGAATTAGCCATACCTTGGGGCAGGACATTCCATTGGAAACGTGGATTTGGTCCAATCTGATTAGTAATGGGAATAGAAAAGGCAAATCTTTTACAATCAGCAGTATGAAGGGGAATGGAAAAAAAGCAATCTTTGATATCAATAACTATTTTGGCATGTCCTCTGGGGATGGCTACAGGTGAGGGTAGCCCTGGTTGCAGCGCCCCCATGGGCATCATAGTTTTATTTTCTTCTCTAAGATCCTATAACAACCTCCACTTTCCAGTTCTTTTTTTGATGACAAAAATACGAGTATTCCATGGGGAGGTAGAAGGTTCGAGGTGCCCTTGGTCTAACTGTTCCTGCACTAACTGAAGGGCAGCTTGGACCTTCTCTTGAGGCAGGGACCACTGGTCTATCCACACCGGGTCATCTGACTTCCATGTTATTTTGTCGGCGTGGCGTGCAGGGAGAGCAGTGGTCTTTAGGAAAAAAGGTCCGTAGAACTCGTACCCAATCCTTTCCTGTCTAATTTTGGCTTAGCCATAATAGGTTTCGTGGGCCCTTGTTCATGCCTCCCCAGACCTTTTCCTGGCAAGAAGCCCGTTTTTAGCATCATTTGGGTCACTTTGTCGTTAGGGCTCATCATAACGACCCCCATCTGAGTCATAATGTCACGACCCCACAGATTGACTGGCAACCCCTCCACTACAAAAGGCTTCACGGTCCCTGTGTTTCCCTCGGGATCTTTCCATTGTAATATTTTTGAACTTTGCAGGGTATTTTGTGTCTGCCCTATCCCTTTTAGATGGGTGGCTGTGGGCTCTAAAGGCCACGCAGTGGGCCAGTGTCCTCTCGAGATAACAGTGGCATCAGAATCAGAATTCAGAAGGCCAAGGAAGGGTTTCCCGTCTAACAAAAGTTTTAAAGTGGGTCTGTTTTCAGTCAGCGGCTGTACCCAAAATATGTCGGATGAGCCAGGATGGGAGGAACCACGGGAGGAATGTTTATGTTGAAATTCCCCGGTTAATGGGAGTGGCAGGGCCTGAGCTACGCGTTGACCCATGGGAACAGTGACTGGGCCTCGAGAGGCTGAAGCCAAAAATTTTATTTCTCCAATGTAGTCGCCATCGACTATGGACGGGATGATTGTGAGCCCCTGTATCGAACTGGAAGCTCGGCCGATGATAAGGAAAAACATACTGGGTGGGGGAGGACCGAAAACCCCAGTTTCTATTACTACTGTTCAATCTTCTGGAGTTACAATTCGGGTGGTGGAGGAACAGAGGTCCAGTCCTGTGCTGCCTGGGGTGGCTCTAGATAAGCTTGAGCAAGGTGAGTTAGACTGCCCTGAGGACGTGTAGTCCCCTGTTGCTGATGGCTGATAAAAGGGTTGTTGCTGGCCCTCGAGTGAAGTGGGGATGGCCGCTGTGGAGGAGGGCCCCGGACCGGGGCCCTCAACCCGTTTCCCTGGACCGCAGACAGGGGCTGGCCGTTACTATCATATTTGGAGTAGCACTCACCAGTCCAGTGCTGTCCCCACCTATACCGGGGGCATGTCCCCGGTGCTGGACCGCGAGGGTCAGAATTGGGGAAAGAAGTCCCAGGATTGGGGTTGACGGCGGTGGCAAAGCCGGAACAGGGGTTGGTGGGACACTGGCGAGCGAAGTGGCCTAGGGCTCTGCATTGGAAACAATTCCTGGCACCTCCTGATTTCCCGGCCATGGGCTGAAGAACAGCACCTATGGCTAAACTGATGGATTTTTAAATTTTGTGGTCAAAAGAGTCTACTTCACTGCAAAATTTAATCATTCCATTAAGGTCCATAGTTTTAGTTTTGCCCCTCAAGGCGGCTCTGCAGGCTGCATTGGCATTCTCTAAAGCCAGTTGTTTAACCATGATGTTTTCAGCACCATCCTCTCCCAAAATCCGCTCAGCAGCTTCTAATAGTCTGGCCACAAACTGAGCATAAGGCTCGTTAGCTCCCTGTATTATCTTGGATAGTGAAGTGCTAGCTGATCCCATGGAGGGGACGGCTCTCCATGCCGCTAAGGCTGCCTGGGAGGTTTGTGCCAAGAGTCCTACCGGCAAGCCTCTCTGTTTACTTTCTGCAGCGAAATTGCCTCGCCCTGTCAGTTTGTCTATGAACCAGGAGGCCATCTGCGGGCTGCGTTTGTTTAATGCAGCCTGCGTTTCAGCTCTGTCTATAAATTCTGCCTTCCAGGTCAAATACTGACTGCGGGTCAAGACTGACTGGACAATTTTATTCCATTCATGGGGGAGGAGACTGCCTCCTTGTCCAAGTCCTTCCAGGACAGAAACAGTAAACGGGGCATTAATGCCATAATTTTTAACAGCTGTATGTAAATTCTTTAGATCTTTAAGTTTTAGTTTCTTAAATATATGGGAGCCTGGAGAGCCACGATAATTGGATTCTCCTGGCTCTTCCCTGTCATCAGCCAGTTCATCTTCAGCTTCCTCCTCTGAGCCCGAAACCACATTATCAGTTTCCCCACTATCTCTCTCTATGTCCCCTCCTTCCTGGTCATTGGACGAGTCTGGCTGTTCTGTTGGTTCCTCTGTTTCCTCTGACTGTCCCATCTCCCCAGTGCTTCGAGACTGACTAGTCGAGTGAGTTATTACTGGAAAGGAGAGGGACACTGTGGGCGCCCACCTCTGAGTGCCCTGTCTTTTTGTGCTTACTTTAGGAGGTGAGGCTGTTTCAGTGAGGTCGGCCTTTAGAGTTTGAATCTGGTGGGTGAGATCCTTAAGCTCTCTTTTTAACGAAAGGACTTCTTTTAGACTATGGACCTGACCTAAGAGAGCTTCCTTGGTGGCAAGCAGGCTCCGGACCCCGGGTATCGAAGAAGGGGGGTCCAAGGAGGCGGAAGGACAAACTCAGGCAGAGGAGGGGGAGGCCATTGCAAGACATTTGACTCTCTGGCAGCCGGGAGGTGCCTCGTTAGGGCCGGCAAAGTCTGAAACCCAGGTGGATTGTATCTTTCTCTCCCATAGCAAGCTGCCGCCTCCTCTAAATTGGCCTTCGAGGCTGGGTCCAGCCAATTATCATCCCTATCTTTGTGAATAACAGGATATAGAGACTTAACTGGGGGGGGGAGGCCTGATTAAAGGAGGGTCCAAGTCCTTGTCCAGTACGGGCTCATCTATTAGAGAAGGAGCGTGAGAGCCAGTCTGCCCTGTTTCCTTGTTAATGAGGCTATTTTTATTTTCACTTTTACCATCGGTTTTGCCCTGTCTGTCTGAGTTGGTTGCAACGCTAATTTTCTTATTCTCCTGACCTTTCTTATTTATGGCTGTGGTGTTAACTTGATTTTTCTGACCTGCCTTATTTGAAGCTATTTCACCCTTTTTTTCTTCTGGATAAGATACCTCATCTAACAAGTCCTCTGCGAGTGCTAGTAAATGAGACACTTTACCATCCTTTTCTGAATCTTTTAAAAGATCTCTTATTACTCCATAAAAACTAAAAAATGCATCGGGGATATTTTCCCCCTCTCTGAGCATATTATTAATATCTTTTCCAACTTTATTCCAAGTCAGAGGGTGAATGCCCAGGCCGTTGATAACTAGCCAGGGACATTTTTTCTCCACAAAACAAAAAAATTTTAACAAATCTTTCTTTTTAACTCTTATTCCCCTCCCCCTTAAATTACTCTTTATCTCTCTAATGAAGAGCGCTTCTTTAGACAATACTTTTCCCATGGCTTATTGGACGACAAGTCTTAACTCACGGTACCTGCGTCGCACGAGTGATGGTGTCCGGGTGCCGCTACCAGAATATAAGTGTCCGGCCGGACCTTCTTTTCATCTGTCGTCCTGTGAATCGCCGTGCCTCGAGCCGCCACATTGGGCGCCACTTGACCTGTCCAGCAGGTCAGGTTATTCGTGGGTCTCGAGCCGGGAACCACCTGAAAGCCAAGGGGAGAGAGGGAAACAAAGCCAAGCACAAATGAGACACTGAGTCAATCTGAGTCGCCTCAAGGCTCCGTTTATTGATTGGGGGTTTGAGGTTTATATACAGTGCTTCAGGCAGGGAGGGGGAGCAGAGAAAGGAGAGTGGAAAATTTTCAGAAGAAGTCAGAGTGGTCGGGGGGAGGCGAGGTTTCTTTGGTCCAAGGCTCTGCAGCTGGCTGATTACTGTTCAAGGCTATATCTAAAAGTATACTTTTTAGTTGGGCCAAGGTCGTCCTGATTCTGCAGGACTTGCAGTTTGGCCAAGGGCGTCTGGTTTTGCCAGACTCCAAACTCTAAGCAGAAATACAAAACATAACAATCCTAAGTCAGACAGTCCTGGGTCAGTCTCCAACACACACAAACACACACACACACACACACACACACACACACACACACACACAGTTCTG
>CABHPP010126671.1:57639-76671 GCA_902168425.1 Peromyscus attwateri | reverse complement strand
GTTAGGAAAACACTGGGCAGCTGAGCTGAATTCTCAGCCCCAAAGTCCAAGGATTTTTGTTGTTTGTTTGTTGTTTTTAAGTATTGTTTTTAATCTGTGTTTGATGGAGGTGGTGTGTGTGTGCCACATCACAAATGGGGAAGTCCCAGAATAACTCTGGAGTTGATCTGTTGATTCTCTCCTTCTACCTAACATGGGCTTTGTGGGTTGAACTCAGATTGTCAGGCATGTACCGCAGGCCCTTTACTGCAGGAACCATCTCGATGGACCTCGAGAGTTTTTGGCAGCCCTGTTACTGGTTTAATAACAAGAAAAAGGGTCTGGGATACACTTAAGTGGGATAAATAATGTCCAGGAAACCGCAGTAGTAAAATTCAAGTTGTATTTGAAAACGCCTCATGAGCTATAATCTATAAATAAAAGGTAATAAGAGGAAATTGTATTATTTGTAGCCTGGTGTGCAGGAGATTGAGTACCTAGCTCAACAGATAACGGATATGTATTCCTTTCTGAATCCCCAAAGCTGAATGCTGGGTGAAGAATTTAAGGCTGTACTAAAATTAAACTCTTTTTAGTAGAATTATTGTGGAATTGTGCATATTCATGCCCAAAGTAACCCTTTGCTATCCTGGAGGAGTCACTAAATTACATTCTTAATGATTTCAAAGATTTGGCAAGTGTATATTACACAGAGGCAAGCAAGTGTTACTTATAAATTTATAAGCCTTACCTGTTTTCAGCCTTCACCTGTATGTCCTTTAAAGAGTCTCTGTCCTTTTATTTCTTGAGGAAATTGAGCAATCTCCTTGCCTCAGGCCTCTTCTTCTGTGTTTGCTCTCGTGATTCCCAAGCACACAGCTGTCACTGATTTATCTCATTATATAATTGTTATCTGCTGACTGTGGGTGGATAAGGCTTCTTGCAGTTAGAGACTGCCTGGTTTGTTTTCATCGTTAATGCTTGGCTCATTAAGATTTCCAATAAACACATGTGAAACAAATGAGGCGCGATAGAGAGTCTTCAGAACCCTTGGCAAAATTTGTCAGCACTAACATCCAAAAGTAATAAAGAAATTTCTTCTTTTGAAAACTGTTTTGTAAACAGGGGGTGGTAGCAAATGTTTGTGATCCAGGCACCAGGTAGAGATTAGAGGATCAGGAGTTCAAGGTCGTTCTCTGGTACAAGCAAGTTAGAGGCCAGAATAGCCTAGAAGAGACAGACTCCAAAAAAAAAAAAAAAAAAAAAAAAAAGAATAAATTATGTGATGTGGACATTTTAGAAATTCTGACCAAATCTTTCTTAATTTTATTAAGCTGCTAAGCCCCGGCAGTCCCGCAGCCCACAGCCCACAGCCCACTTATAAAATAAACACACAGATGCTTATATTATTTAAACTGTTTGGCCTAATGGCTCAGACTTCTTGCTATCTAGTTCCTATATCTCAAATTAACCCATATCTATTAGTCTATAAGTTGCCACATGGCTCGTGGCTTACCGGTACCTTACATATCGCTTGTCATGGCAGTGACTGGTGGCGTCTCTCTACCTCAGCCTTCCACTTCCCAGAATTCTCCTCTCTCCTTGTCCCGCCTATACTTCCTGCCTGGCTACTGGCCAATCAGCACTTTATCAATCAATCATCCACAGCATTATTTCATTTTATTTTATTATTTTTAAAGTACTTTACTGTTACTAGAGTAATGCAGCTTTAAAGTAAATTTTATAATCTTCCAAAAACCAAATAGTTTAATTAATATGGTTACTTTATCTTTAGAGACACTAATATATCTCTTAAATGTGGTAACATTTAAATGGAATGGAATGTTGTAACTATTTCTGAAATATTTACACAGTAGTAGACTATGTGTAGTTAAACCATCTTCAATAATACCTGATTTGAATTAAGGACTGAATTTGATTCAGCATCTTAGTAAACAAAGAGAAATTGCAGCATCAACCTCATAGGACAGTTGTGAAATATTGAGATAATGCAATTAAGTGAGCCATGCAGTACAGGGATGGCACCGTCCATTACATGGCAGCTGTAACTTAGTTCTACAAGCCTGTGTGCCAGGCCCATGTGTGGAAGACAGAGAACTTGAGGGAGTCCATACTCAGGGATGAAACTCAGGTGGTCAGGCTTTGGAGGCATGCATCATTATTGGTGAGCCATCTCACTGGTTCTCATCTTATTTGTAATTAGAACTGTACAATAAACTTGATGTAAAATTTTTGTTGATTACCGGTTTCCTTCATTTAGAAAAGAGGACTTTGGAAATGGAGTAATAAGTAATGTTTTGTTGATTCCTTGGACCTAGTCTGTCAATGTGGAGTGAGTTTATTTGGTAATTACCAGGTACTGTACATTAAATATACACTCATCAACATGGGTGACTTTTCCCGTGGTGGCCAGGAAGTTGACAGTAAAGAGCTGTACTTAGAGATGTCAGTTTGTACATTGGCCAGACTATTGTGGTCTCTGGGAGAGAACACTAGAAGACTGCCAGTTCATTAAGTTGGTAGTGTTTGCCTTCTATCTTCTGTTTGCCTCAAAGCAGAGGCACAGATCCTAAATCCAAGATCAAGAGGATAACAGGGGGCCACAGCAGAAGCGTTCACGTCGCGGCCCCTGTCAGATTCTGGTGAATCTGCGAATTCTGCTGAACATTTCCTCACTTTGCCCTCAGGTCAGATAAGAATTGAAGTGAAAAGGAGGATGGTGGATTTAATGTATCATTTACACTCCCATGATGCTTCTAGGGAGATGGTGGAACACACCAAAACAGTCCTGGTTATAAATGGGGTGAGCGGAGTAGCTGAAGGACACAGTATATCACTATAAAACATGAATTTTTCGGTTAGAAAATCAGAAGCAGTAGGAAGCACGAGAAGATGCTGCTTGTAGCTGTATGTTATGTATGTAGGCTCCTGAAGGAGCACTGAAGACATGCATCCTTAGAAATGGGGCACATGCAAGGTGGTTGGCAGTCATTTATCTGGCAGTGGATGACTTTGTAATTCTATTACTGTTTTAGGTTCTATTCCTCAAGTCCTTTAGTGGCTCTTGAATGGAGCAACTAATCAAGGCTTTGTCTTCGTCTTTCTAGAGTCGTAGGTCAAAAAAGTTAGGTCTGATGTCCCATTCCTAACATGGATGACTATAGGTAGTGCCTTAATGCCATAGTTTCTCTTAAAGCTTTAGGAAGTCTTAGGGTTGTTTGATTGTTGTTTGTTTTGATTTTGGGTTGGGGGGCAGGGTCTTATGCAGCCCAGGCTGGCCTCAGAAGACTGTGGTTTAGGTTGACCTGATCCTCCTGCCTCTACCTCCCAACTACTAGGATTATAGCAAGCGCCACCATTCTGTGTACTATTTTTTTCTCTCATTTTGTAATGATAAGATTTTACTATTATCCTAGGCTGACTTCCAGCCTGCGGTCTTTCTGCTTCAGCCTTTGAGTGCTAGGACTGTAGGTGTGCACCATTATACCTGGCTGGCTTGTGCGACTTTCTTTTTTGTAATTTTATCAAAGTATAATTCATACACAATGAAATCTAACCCTTTAAAGTATAGGAAACAGTAGGTTGTAGTGTAATTATAAAAGTGTGCCTGAATCATTGTTCAGTTCTACTATATTTGATCATCTCTAGAAGCTGTTCTGTGTCCATTGGTGTCAATTTGCATTTTACCCTGATTACCTCAGACCTAGCCAACACTCAACCTTCTTTGTATCTTTATGGATAATTTCCTATTCTGATCATCTCATATAATGAGATTGTGTGGCATGATTCTTTGAGATTGGTTTCTTTCACACATAGTATTTTCAAGGGTCATCCATAGTACGGCAGGTATTAAGTACTTCATTTGTTTTTATTGGTGAATAATATACAGTTACAAGCATATCTCAGTTTGTTCTCCAGTTGATAAACATTTAGGTAGTTTCTGATTTTTAGAAAAGCTTTATAAAGTTGTTATAAGAGTCTATGTACAAATTTTTGTGTGGACATATGTTATAATTTATCTTGGGCAGCTAGGAGTGGACTGTAGGTTGTATTGCTAAGTGTATGGAAGAAATTGCCAAACTGCTACTCCACAGTGCCCATGCCACTTTGTATCCACCAGCAGTTTATAGGAGCCTGACTCTTCAACATAGCATTGTCATATCACAACACAACATATCAAGGGTTTTTTTCTTCTTCTTTTTAGCTCTTCTAGTAAGTATTCGTGTGTGTGTGTGTGTGTGTGTGTGTGTGTGTGTGTGTGTGCGCTTCTTTTTTTTTAAAGTGAAAAATCTTGCAAAATAAAGTCACCAGAGTGAAAAGTTAGAAACAGCAAGTAATTATTAAATATTTACCATGTGCTATGCCTTGCTAGGTTTCAGAAAAGGAAGGACAGTATGCCTTCACTTCCATGGGACTTAAACATTTATTGAAGGTGGAAAGTATGTAAGGAAAGCAGAAGCTACACCAGGTGTGGAGACGGAGGAAGGTGGACCTCTGTGAGTTCTAGGACTGCCTGGTCCAGACCAGGCATGGCTGCATAGTGAAATCCTATCTAAAGAGATGGAGGGGTGGGGGAAGGGAGAGAGGGAGAGGGCTGGGTGCACCTGCTGCTCCAGTCAAGGAGTCTAGGTGGAAGGATTGCTGGAGGTCAGCAGTGGGAGATGGCAAGGACAACCTAAAAAAAATCAGTTAGAACATGCTGTGTGCACCAGGATTTTGGTCCATGTTGTAGATGCTTTGACATAATTAGTAAAAAGGAAGAATGTAGTCAGTTTTCTCTGGGCTGCCAGCTCACGAATAATGACATGGAGACTTATTATTAATTACGAAAGCTGGGCTTTAGCTTAGGCTTGTCTCACTAGCTCTTATAACTTAAATTAAACATATTTTTATTAATCTGTGTTCTGCCACATGGCTTTTAACTCCCATCCTGTGTGTCCAGCTTGTTCTGAGTCTCAATGGCATCTCCTGTACGCCTCCATTATCTCCTCTTCCTCTCGCTGCCTGGAAGTTCCTCCTATCTCTCCTGCCTAGTTATTGGTCATTCAGCTTTTTATTACACCAATCACAGCAATACATCTTCACAAGTGTACAAATATCCCACAACAGAAGAATATAAAGAGCTTCATATACTTTTGCTTAATGTCATAATATAGGCCTTGATAGTCAGGACCAAGCTTCCCCTCACATTGTTAATGAGCTGCTTGGGATAATAGTCTGCTTGTTAACAACCAGTGATTTGGAATGTCATCAGCTAATCACTTTCAAAAGTCAATACACAAAATGAACCAGGAAAAGAGACAAATTTAATATTTGAAGCCCCTGAAAGCCTGTTTTATATTGTAGTCCCTGGTGACCTTTTCTGTGTCCTCCTTAGGTTTGATTTCTGCCTTTTAGCATACTACCAAAAGTAATCAATCACACTTTCCTCTTCCTGCCTTGATCGGCATGGAACTCACTGTGTAGCCCAGGCTGCCCTTGACCTTGTGATGACCCTGCTGTCTCAGCCTCTCAAGTGCTGAGATTACAAGCATGTGTCACTGTGCCTGGGTTTTTCTTTTCTCCCGTCCTCCTTCTCTTGCTTCCCCTTTCTGTCTGTTTTGTAGTGTTAGACATTGAACCAAGGGCCTCATACATGCAGAGCACTACGGTGTCATTGAGTCCTTGGGCCATACCCCATATTCGTGTATCACATGACAAAGTGTATGCACTGCTTCACTGTGAACTACTGACTGCAGTCAGCAATAGCAGTTGTTTGTGTTTCTTTGTACATTTGACCCCTCTAGATTTTCCCTGCAGAATCTGGCCTCAGTATGCAGAGTCATTTCAGGTGAATAAGGGATTCAAAGAGCCAGTTTCCCTAAAGCTGATAAACAGAGCCTCTTTTCCTACCTGCTGTGCTAAAGCCTATGATAAGAGCTGTGAAGAGAAATGAAGACCAGAGGGAGTAGGCAGAGATGTGCCCGAGTTGAGTCCTGTTCATGTAACTAAGCATGCTCAAATCGGAGAGGCTGCTACCTTGTGTTTTGTTTGTTTGTTTTGTAAATTGTTGTTGAAACAAGAACTTCTGCCCAGGCTGGCCTGGAACTCCATATATAGCTGAAGGTGACCTTGAATCCCTGATTCTGTCTCTACTTCCCAAGTGTTGGAATTATGGGCAAGTTGGAACACTCCCATTTATGCAGTGCTGGGAATCAAGCCTGGGGCTTTGTGGTGCTGTGCAGGCCACTAATCCCCAGCCTCCTTGACGTTTTAAAAACCATTTCAAAATTCAAGTTATCTTGGTTTGCTACTAGTACAGGGGGGAAAAAATACAGTGCGGTAAAAAGGTTCAGATAATTGGAATTAGTCATTTTCAAGAAGAAAAAGATAGTTACTAATAATTTCTGTGTATCTCCTAATTTTATTCAAGGCTATATTTAGGATTGTTGTATTGAAGACCTTTTATTTATTTATTTATTTATTTTTTTTGGTTTTTTGAGACAGGGTTTCTCTGTATAGCTTTGCGCCTTTCCTGGAACTCGCTTTGTAGGTCAGGCTGGCCTCGAACTCACAGAGATCCGCCTGCCTCTGCCTCCCGAGTGCTGGGATTAAAGGTGTGCGCCACCACCGCCCGGCTTTGAAGACCTTTTAAAAACAAACAAACAAAAATGTTTTAAAGGGCCGGGTGGTGGTTGCGCACACCTTTAGTCCCAGCACTGGGAGGCAGAGGCAGGTTGATCTCTGTGAGTTCGAGGCCAGCCTGGTCTATAGAGTGAGTTCCAGGACAGGCTCCAAAACTACACAGAGAAACCCTGTCTTGAAAAACTTAAAAAAAAAAACAAAAAAAAAAACTTAAAGGATATTCAAACTGGGTGTGATGGTGAATGCCTTTGAGGCAGGAGGATCTCTGAGTTAGAGGCTAGCCTGCCTGGTCTGCAGAGAGAGTTTCAGCCAGGGCTGCACAGAGACATTTGTTTCAAAAAAGAAAAAAAATAAAAGGAAGGAAAAAAATGTCAAGTTTATAAGGAAATTAGGTTAGAGAGAAGGAACAGTTGCTTGCCAGAGAATAGTTGGGGAGGGTATGGGTTCACCTTTTCTAGCTACAGATATAACAGTCTTATTGGGGATGGTTAAAATAGGTTATTGACTGAGGGACTACATGCTTAAGAAGAAAAGAAACTCTGTATTTGGTAAAGCTTTTTTCCTCTTTCCCTACAAGGTCAGAGCTCCCTTTATTTATAAGAGGTTTCACTTTTGGGTACCATGGACCAGGTTGCTTGTCATTTAAACTGCAGATCAATAAAGAGCCCCCTTTTTCTGACAGGCTATAACATAATAGCAGTGTTTGGTTTAGAAGCACAAATTCCTGCGTAGAAAGTTTGTTAGTACTTATGTAATTGTCTGCTGGTCCTGTAGTAGCCAGCACTACATGTTTATCTGTTCCTTGTATTCTTGATTACATCTGTGCTGGAAATCACTTTATGCTGTGTTCTTATGTATTTACTGCCTCTGGTCTTTACTCAGGGCTGGGAAAGTCCACAAATCTTTGTTTTCGTATTAGTGATGTTATTAACAGAAACCATGGGTTGAGGGACAGTTGTGCCCAAGTAGAGCAAGCAGAGAAAAGATGAAGTTAAAGGACCTGGACAGGGGCTGGAGAGATGGCTCAGTGGTTAAGAGCACTGGCTGCTCTTCCAGAGGACTTGGGTTCAGCTCCCAGCACCCACATGGCAGCTCACAACTGTCTGTGACTCCAGTTCCAGGGGTCTGACACCTTTATATAGACATACATGCAGGCAAAACACCAATGCACATGAAATAAAAATAAATCATTAAAAAAAAAAAAACACCAAATGGACATGCTGAGAAAATTAGTGACAAAGAATGAAATCCCCAAGTCAGAAATGGTTTCATAGATGGTACACCCGAAGTGATGGCATGGTTACTTTGTGGGAAAGATGTATTTTTTTATGACTGGATGGAGGAGGGAAAGGGAGACTATAACCTATTAAAAGGGAGCTATCTCAGAAGCACAGTATTGGTCAAAGAAAGCAAACTACATGATAGGCAAATTTTCATGTTCAGAGGAAAGTAATATAGAACAGAGTGATAGAAATACAATTGTTAGCCGGGCGGTGGTGGCGGCACCGCAGCCGCAGCCGCACGCCTTTAATCCCAGCACTCGGGAGGCAGAGCCAGGCAGATCTCTGTGAGTTCAAGGCCAGCCTGGGCTACAGAGTGAGACCCAGGACAGGCACCGAAACTACACAGAGAAACCCTGTTTCGAAAAAACAAAAAACAAAAAACAAAAAACCCCACCACCAACTAAAAAAGAAATACAATTGTTAGTGTCTGTGGTGGATTGGTTTCAGGGCCACCTGAGCACATAACCAAAATCTACATTCATAAAATGGTGCATTGGTATACAACCTGTACATATCTCACTGAAATGTTAATTTCTTAAAATGTTTTTATTTCCTTAGTGTTGGGGGGTGTCATGGAGGTCAGAGAACACCTTGTAGGAGCTGGTTCTCTCTGGACCATGTGAGTTCAGGGGTCAGACTCAGGTTGTCAGGCTTGTGTGCCATGCTCCTTTACCTGCTGAGCCATCCCAGCCCAGGGAACTTGGAATCAGCTCTGGGTTACTACAGTGCCCACTATGTAAATAGCTGTTGTAGTATTGAGAAAATGGGATGGTAAAAAGTCTGCATGTGTTACAGTACAGCTGCCCTTTGTTCAAGTATTTATACTATACACTGCTTTCCAGTCTACTGAAACCAAATCTGTGCCTGTTTGGAAGGGCCAACTTTGTAAACGTTTTCGAAAATACATCCCAAATATTTATAGTGATCTGAAAGAGAAGGTAGGACTAGATAGACTTTGGTACTTTTTGTTGTGCTCTGTGTGTGTGTTTGCAAAGAATAAATCCATCAATTAAGCCATACAGCAAATATCCACTTTAAAAAGATAGGCCAAGGTGCCATGTAGCCCTGTAATCCTAGTCCTGGAGAGACTCAGGTGGGTCTTTACTAAGAACTCCAGGCTGGATTTCCAGAGCCGGCTTCCCTGCCTTCCCCAACTTCCAGCCAGTCAACCAACCTCTGGGCCCAGGGCCCTGGGCCCAGGACCACAGGGAGCTGGACCCCAATCCCTACTTCAAAGACGCCCCCACTCCAAGTCAGTCCCCTCTCCTGTGGGCTTTCCTGTCACGCACATCTCCTACTGTGCCGAGCTGGGACTGCTCAGAATTTATGAAACCTGAGTTCCAACGGGACTTTGCTACCCTACCTGCCATGCTGATCAGGGACCAATGTGAGTCTGAACCCTGAAACTCAGAGTGCCTTGAGACTAGAAATCAACCTAACAGACTGGGTAACAGCAGAGACTGAACAGAAGCCAAATGTCTACATACTGAGGCCTCTGTCTCAAAAACAAGCAAACCAAAACAATAGCATGGTATTGGTATAAAAACAGACAACATTGATCAGTGAAATAGAATTAAAGACCCAGACATAAATCCAAACACACACGAACACCTGCTTTTGGATAAAGAAGCCAAAGATGCACACTGGAGGAAACAGCTTCTTCAACAATTGGTGCTGGTCAAACTGGATAGCTGCATGCAGAAGGATGAAAGTAGATGTGTGTCTATCACCAGACATACAGCGCAACTCCGAATGGCTGAGGATCTCAATCTCAGACCAGATACCCTGAACTTGATAGAAGAGAAAGCAGGGGATAGGAAGGAATGGAAAAGGACTTTCTGAACAGGACCCCGATTACACAGACATTAAACAGTTAATAAATGGGACCTTGTGAAACTAAAAGGCTTTTGTATGGCAAAGGACATCATCATTCAAGCAAGGAGACAGCCTACTAAATGGGGGAAAAAAATCTTTGCCAATTATACATCTGTCTGGTAGGTTTGCAACGTGACTTTGAACAGTTGCATAAGCTCCGTCTATCCCGAGGGTGGCAGAGAACTGAAGACACTCGGTCCAGTGCCTAGCATATTACAAGGTACCATGGTTATTTTATTATTTTATTTCTAGTTAGTGTGTGTGTGTTTGAGATGGAGGGGGAGCCAGCCTGTGGAGGCCAGAGAACTTGAAGGAGTTGGCCTCTTTCCTTTCCTCATGTGTGTCCTGGGGATCAAACTCAAGTCCTCAGCCTTAGCCTAAAGCTCCTTATCCACTGGGCCATCGTGCTGACCTGCCATGGTTATTTTCATCATTTGGTTCCCAAATACTGTTGGCTCTTAAAGTATTCTACTTTGTGTTTCTGAGAAAGAAAACACCCAAGTATAAAAAAAAGTCGGAACAGCAGGGAGTAAACGACCTGGGACTGAGAGGCGGGGCCATGGATGGGCTGGAGAGTGATCAAGGCTCTTAAGAGGTTGATTACTTGTCACTTGAATGAGGTCATTGACCAAGGGCACATGAGTCAGGCTTGTGTGGCAGAGGTGGAAGAGGCTCTCTGGATTGTCTAGGTTAGGTTAGAGAGGGTGTGGAGGTCTTTTAAAAAGAGAGGGAAGGGGGAGGAGGAGGTCACATGGATTTGGTTGAATTTGGACCCTGGTAACCTTTCACTACTGACTCCATCTGTCCAGGACTTTCACTCACAAGAGAGGACAAAACATATCTCCTAGAGACTTTGTTTCTTCAGGCAAGAGTCTCATTGTGCAGCCCAGGCTGCCCTCACATCCTCCATCCTCCTGCCTCAGCCTCCCAAGAGTGCTACCATTACAGATGCACCTTACTTTTGCCTTCCTTCCTTCCTTCCTTGAGTAGTGAGATAATTTTAAATATTTGATAAATGTATTAATATTAGGTCAGGCAGGGGAAAGAGGTTGAGCCTCAGTGCAGTATGGACATGAACTACTGTTGGATACGAACATCTGATTATCTGTGGTCATTATTAGGGAACTTCAACAATGAGCTGTGTTGCTTACAGGTGTTCTCATTCTTCTGGGGAGCTGCATGTTGGAGGTGAACAGAAAACTGTTTTCCTTTCCTCCTTTGTGAGGAAATAAAACTTGGGGGGGAAAAACTTCAAGAGTAAGTTGCTATTTGCTTATTGGGTTGTTTATTAGTTTGTGTATTGTTGAGTGCTCATGTGGAGGTCAGAAGACAGTTTTTAAAAGCTGGTTCTCTCCAGGGGTCCTCAGGGGTCTGCTGAGGACTTCAGGGTCACCCAGCAGACCCTAATATCTGCTGGGCCATCTTGACGCCACCCCCTCCTCACCCCCTCTGCCCCTTTTTGACAGGGTCTCACACTCACAGCTGAATCTGGCCTGGACGCTCGTCTATGTTGTTATTTGTAACTTCTGTGACTCGTGAGCTGTAGTTTTTTTCACTGAACATTCTGCAAAGTTTTCAGTTGTTTTCTTTTCTGGTTTTTTTTTTTTTCCGACTGGCTTCCTAGTTAATGAGTTAGTTATTCCAGCACTCTTTACTACATACAGGCAGAAGGGACTGACCAGCAGGACATAAAGAACAGTGGGTGGGGCAGCCCAAGGCCCTGAAACAGGATGCAAAGATAATGGCACTGGTCAGCTCCAGATAGGCTAAGCCCAGGACCCCACAAACAGATGTGGAAGGGACAGTGGACGATAGTGACCCTCGCTAGATCAGATCAAAGTGGCCTCATGACTCCTGTCAGTGGAGCACATGCAGAGTGTTGGTGCCCTTTCCCCTTTTCCTTCCTTCCTTCCCTCCCTCCTTCCTTCCTTCCTTCCTTCCTTCCTTCCTTCCTTCCTTCCTTCCTTCCTTCCTAAAGGACAGGGTTTCTCTGTGTAACCCTGACTGCCTTGGAACTCACTCTGTAGACCAGGCTGGCCTCAAATTCAGAGATCAGCCTGCCTCTGCCTCCTGAGTGCTGGGCTTAAAGTGTGCACCACCACCTCCTGGCTCCTAGTAAACTTTTCAATTATAACAGACTGAATTCTAGGTAAAATGGGCTTCTGAGGGAAGCATGCCCCTTTCCTAGGGCTGCCCCTGAGGGAGGCACATGGAAAGAAACAACAGGGAGAAGGGAAACACTGGCTCCAGCCTGCGAGGATCAGCATGGCTGCTTGCCTGGTCCCCTCGGCCTCAAATGGATTTGTGCTTCTCGTTGGCTCTGGCTGAACTCCTGCTGACTGTGTGATCTACTCCTGTGTCTGGACTAAATTCTTCTCCTGGAGAACATAAGAATTGAGACTGCTTCTGGGCTTGAGACCAGAGGAAGCCAGGGACCTCCCCACAGTACAGCTGTATAGTAAAATCAAAAGGATGAATGCTATGCCACAAATATAAAGTGATGAGGCATGAATAAAATTGATTTTATGAGAAAACAAGTATCTTAATGATTACAGTTTTGTTCAGTTAAGAAGCATGTGCAAATTCTGTTACGCCTTTCACATGTCATGTTTTCATCTGTTGAGCATTAATGAACCCTGTTTGGTTTGTATCCATGAACTTCTAGATGTTTAAATCTATGTTGCAGTACTGGGATGTGGCGTTAAAGAAGACATTTTGTGTAGTAGACACCATACAGGTAGCTGCTGTGCGTTCTTTTGTGTGTGTGTGCACATGTGCATTCTCGTAGAGGCCAGAGTTGATGTTAGGTGTCCTTGTCCATCAGTCTCCACCTTAATCTTTGAAACAGATTCTCAGACCGACTGGCTAGTGAGTCCCATCTGCCTGGGTCAGCCTTTTCAGTACTGGGGTTATAGGTATACTGTGCTGGGTTTTCTAGATGAGTGATGGATCTGAACTAAAGTTTTCCAGCTTGTGGGACACACACTTTACCATTGCCACCATCGCCAAAGCACTGGGCTTGGCACCTTTCCCCACTGACCACCCTGCTGGCTTTTCATATAAAATATTACTAAACATGTTTGAACTAGAGTCCAGGAGAGAGGGAGAGGAAGCACACTAGTGTAGAGTCTAGTTTAACTTTGGATGTTGGTCCTCAGGAGTCATCCGCTGTTCTTTTGAGGTAGCACTCTCTGAGCAGAACGGGCTTGGCTGGCCGTTGATCCCCAGGGATCCCCCTGTTTCTGTGTCCCCGGCATGTGCCACCACAGCCTGTACTTTGATGTAGGTTGGGGAGAGCTGACGCCTGCCAGGCTAGCGCTTTGCCATCTGAGCTATATCCCCAGCACAGGAACTTGCATTTCAACCCAAATGACACATGATTTTGATAGTTTGACTGATTTGGGGATCATTTCAATTTAGATACGTGAGAGACACTCCTAAATACCTTCACTAATGTTCCTGATAGGTAATCACCTAAACTCTTATATCCTCTCCTGACAGGAACTCATTACCACCATGCCAGCAAGGTTCTTTCATCAGTGATTGCATGCAATATTATGCTTCCATAGAAGTCATTGTTTACTATCCTGTGTGCATTGGGTCAACTTCTTTGGACAGAATTTATACTCCTTAGAGTATTGGTTTTGAGTGTAGATCTGGGTTCTTCTAAACTCACTTTCCTCATGCATATAATAGATATGTTTTTACCCACCTTGAAAGACTGCATTAAAAAAAAAAAAGACTGCATTAAAGTTTAAATGGAAAAATAAAAACAACAGACTGCCCTGCCCAGAAAGATTCTTGAATGTCATCAGACAACCTTTTCTTTTAGGGGAGATGGAGGAGGGTCAGGGTCTTGCTGTGTAACCCAAGCTAGCCTCCTATGGCAGCCTCCTAACTGCTGGAATAATAGGCAAGCCCTGCCACACTCTGTCAGTCATCCTAAACTGACTGTTCTTATTAATGTCAATTAATCTCCTCTTCATGATGAATTTTTATTTCTTGCTTTAAAAAGTTGCCGGCCAGGTGGTGTGGTACACTCCTTTAATCCTAGCACTTGGGAGGCAGATCTCTGAGTCTTGAGGCCAGTCTGATCTACAGATTGAGTTCCAGGACAACCAAGACTACACAGAGAAATACTGTCTTATAAAAAATTTTTATTTTGTTGCATTTTCTTGTGTGTGTGTGTGTGTGTGTGTATGTGTGTGTATGTGCATGTGTGCATGCCCCAGAATGCATGTGGAGGTCAGAGGACAACATGTGGGGGTCAGTTCTCTACTTCCAGTTGTCTTAAGCTTATCTTTCTCTCTCCACATTAAAAAAAAAAAAAAAAAAACCAAAACAAAAAAACAACTATCCATGTATGGAATTTCCTGGTCATAAATATTAAATTGATTTATTACAGTTACATTGAAATCATAGTCATGCTTTGACTTTTTGTATTCTGAGACAGTGCCTATGTGTATAGTCCAGACAGGCCTGGAACTCGCTCCACAGGTGAACTGCTGATCCTGTTGCCTCAGCCTCTTCCTACAATAACCTTCTGTGTTTTCAGAGAAGTGATTCTGATTTTACACTAAGTTTTCTGTTGTTCTCCAGGAATGTGGGCAATCTATGTTCACTGGAAGACAGGGAATGGAAGGTAGAAGGCAAACTAATGCATTTGACCCATTGCATTTGAGAGAAAGTTAGTCTGAAGAAATGGGACGTTTATATTTTAGACTATCAGGAAAAGGATGCACTTTATTATAGATACTTCTATTGAAAGTATTGGTGCTGTCATTTTTCTTAATAAAAAGTGAATGTGTGTTTAGAATTGTTTGTAACTTTCATTCATATTGCCAATCTACCGCAGGAAGCAGAACAAATGTTAATTTTATGAAGTCATTTTATATATTGTCTTGTTCTGTGTTTTTATTTTTAGGACCGGAGTAGGCCCTATGACACTTTTAACTTGCACTCCTTGGAGAACTCCTTAATGGATATGATAAGGACTGATCATGAGCCTCTGAAAGGTAAACACTACCCTCCCAGTGGCCCACCAATGAGTTTCGCTGATATAATGTGGAGGAATCATTTTGCAGGTTAGGAATATTCATATGTCCATTCTTGCTTGGTGTTTTAAGCAAAAATCAGCTTTTTAATAATTGTGATTTTTTTTGTTGTGTTTGTTTGTTTGTTTGTTTTGCTCCTGTAAAGCATTGTGGAATGTATTTAAAGTTGATTTTCTTTTTTAACCTGGGTTCAGCTACCTACAGTAATCATAGTTGGTAACCTTAATCTGTTTATCTGGAAGAAGTCTATGTTGGGTAGCTGAGGTCATGGTTATAGCATGAAACTAGAAGCCAAATTTTCTGGGCTTTGTACATTTGGAATCCTTAGCTGAATCTGTAGAATTCATTTAAGTCCAGGTGTACCTCCAGAAAGAAAATTAATCTTCAAAACCCCTTCAGAAAGCTTCATAGATATGGTTAGCATTGTGTTAGCATTTAACACCTTCCTAAAATAGGAACATCACAGCACAGCTCCTTCATAGATACGGTCCCATGGTGCTGGAGTCTAACACCTTCGTGTGTAGGAGCTTTGCTGTGCAGCTGATGTGCAGCCAGTGGCCCTTTGCACAGTGTGGGCTAAAGTACACGGAAGATACCTTAGAGGGCATGCATGCTTTGAGTTCAGTATGAGGTAACACATTGCAAAATCAACAATAGTAGGACTTATAGAGCCCATGTAAACTCATAATTACAGATGGTTCTCTTTATAGATTATTCAACTGTAATGCAAGTTGCTGGTGTGGAAATATCCACTCCATTTTGAGTTAGGACTTGAATTAAAAACTGAACAGTTTGCCACAGGGATGGCCATCTTGAGCAAACTCCACATCCTCTCAAATTGTGAGGACTTTTTCCTCTCTGGCGTTCACTAGGCCCTTATCTAGAATGTGACCAACTGAACCTCTGTCATTCGTTTCCTCCCCAGAATCCTTTGCACCATTTTCTTGTCACGCTCATCATTTTCCTGCTTGCTTTCCTTATTTTCCAGTGAGGAAGAGTAGTAACAGTAGGCAACAGAGAAAATAAAGTGGCTGGAGAAAAACTAGATTTTAAGGCCTTCAGCAAAAGAAGAAAGAAAAGAAAAAAAATATTGGCTGTTATATTTAGTCACTTACCACATCTTTCTTCAGTTAAAGATTAGGTCCATGGTAATTTGAAGCATGTTATACTTAGAGGTGTGAACAATGTTTAAAAAAAAACAATATTCACAGGTTGTTTTGTTTTTAGACTGTTTTGAGGTTACATTTGTCATTTTCCTCTACCATGGGTCGCCTCTCCTGATCATTCAACCACTTAACCTTCTGTGTATACCTCCTGTGTCTTGGTCTGGATTCTCTGCTCGCCTGCTTGCTTGCTTGCTTGCTTGCTTTCTTTCTTTCTTTCTTTCTTTCTTTCTTTCTTTCTTTCTTTCTTTCTTTCTTTCTTTCTTTCTTTCTTTCTCTCTCTCTCTCTCTCTCTCTCTCTCTCTCTCTCTCTCTCTCTTTCTTTCTTTCTTTTTTTGAGACAGGTTTCTTACTGTATAGTTCAGGCTGTCCTAGAACACATTATTTATCTCAGGCTGACCATGGAACTCAAGACAATCCTCCTGCCCCATCCTTGTGAGTGCTAGGATTATAGGGGTACACCACTGTATTCTTTCAGTAAAAAATTAGGAAAGGATTTTAGATTATAGTCTCTACATTGATTTTTTTCTTAGAATTTTATGCATACTGGTAAAGCAGAAGCCATTTGCCACATGAAGTAGAGCACTGGCACAGGGAGAGAGGGTGACCTCACTGTGATGTAAAGATCTTCCCATTTGCGGTGTCCTTTTTCAGTTGTGGGCCCCACTATCTCTGCAGACTTTACTAGCAAAGATGAGGTCAAAGACTGCTTCACCATACATGTATTATGGCCTACTGAGTTGGGAGACCTTTAGTATGTACTTTTTTATAGTCTGAATATGGTTTCAACTTCCCAATTTGTCATACTGAACTGCATGATTTCCTATAAACAGACTACTTCCCTGAGGTCAGTGACATCACTATGTCCCTGTGGTCAGTGACATCACTTGCACCTTTAAGAAAATATTTTGACACTGGGCATGGTGGTGCACATCATAATCTCAGCACTTGGGAAGCAGAGGCAGGAGGGTGATACAAGCCCAAGGCCAGCCTGAGCTTATACATAACAAGTACCCGGCCACACAGAGCTGTGTAGTGGGACTTGTCTCAAAAAAACCAAGAACAAGAACAAAGAAGGAAGAGGAAAAAGAAAATGTGTAAGATACTTTTAGTTTTAAAAGTAAAGAAAATTGTCAGAATAAAAGGTGGCTAAAAGGTTGGGCTGGAGGGATAGCTGAGTCTTCAGGCTGGAGGGATAGCTCAGTCTTCAGGCTGGAAGGATAGCTCAAGTCTTCGGGCTGAAGAGAGATAGCTGAGTCTTCAGGCTGGAGGGATAGCTGAGTCTTCAGGCTGGAGGGATAGCTGAGTCTTCAGGCTGGAGGGATAGCTCAGTCTTCAGAATGGAGGGATAGCTCAGTCTTCAGGCTGGAGGGATAGCTCAGTCTGAGTACTTGTCTTGCAGCATGATGGCCTGAGCTCAATCTCTGAGCCCAGTTAAAAGAGCTGGGCATGCTAGCGTGTTATCACAATCGCAGTGCTGGGAAGAGACAGACAGACGCAATTGGCCAGAGTCTAGCCTGCCTGATGAGTTCCAGGCCATGAGAGACCCCGTGTCAAAAACAAACAAAACCACAACCTCACCAAAAACATGTGGACGGTATCTGAGGGACAACAGCAGAGATTGTCCTCTGTTGGATCTCCACATGCATACATATGTGTCTACACACATGAACATGCATATACATATAAGTAACTTAAAGCATAAGAAACATTATGATGCTGTAGCCTTTAGTTTTTATTTTCTATAATAATAAATACCCATATTTCTCTCTGATTTATAATTTATTGATAGAACATAAATTTAGACTTTCCAGTTTTTCTCTATCCTAGGTAATGCTGCTGTAAGTTTTTCTTCATGTAGCTTTTGCTTAAGGCACATTCATAGTGATGGTCTATGGGTCCAAAGATAGAAGCATCAGGGTAGGTTGGATGTTAGGGGCTAGATGGTGCATTAGGGCACCTCCTGTGTGCTGGGAAGTGCTTTTCCCTGTTCCATCTTTTCTTTCCTTCCTAAGTATCCTCCTTAGACCCTTGGTCTTGATCTTTTTCCTCTTGAATGTGGGGACACTGTTTGTGGGGTGGGTTAGGGTATGTGTGTGCCTCAAAACTCAAGTACAGAGTTGGATTTGGGGGTGCTTATTTGCACTGGTGTTATTCTTAGAACTCAGTTTTCTTTAGGAAAAATCCCACATTCTTGGTTACTATACAAAAAAAATTTCAAATAATATGTAGTGGGTCAAAAAAGAAAGTTAAAAAGCCTGCTGTAGGCTCAATACCTAGAAATAGCGAAGTTATTCAGTCATCTTTATTAAGAGCCTCCCAGACGTCCTACATTTTCTATGTAGGAGATGAAATTTCAAAACACAACCTTTCTAACTTTGTAGTCAGTCCAAACTAGATTTGAGTTCTTTATCTGCCCCTAGTTGCCTATTGAACTGAATACATTAGCTTCTTTAAAACCTTGTAATTAAGATAAAACACCTTATAAAATAGGTGGGAAGGTGAGATCCCTGTTACAAGGAACTGTGCAGATACTGCGTGTGATTTTCTGTGGAGGTGAGCGTGGCTTATTCCTTGACCCCTGTAATAAACTAAGCCGTATCAGTACAGATTTATTTCTTGACCAGACTACAGCTCAATGTTGGCTGCAAATTGTCACAGTTGTTTTTATTTTCCATAGATAAGTAGTGATTATTGAAGGATAAACCATCATTTTCAAAAACCATGTGTAGGAGAAAGAAAACTGCCCTAAATTACTTTCTAAAACTGTCTATCTGAATAACAAGCTGTCTTAGTATTCTATTGCTGTGAAGAGACACCATGACCAAGGCGACTTACAAAAGAAAGTATTTAATTGGAGGCTTGCTTGCAGTTTCAGAGGGTGAGTCCATGACCACCATGGCAGGCAGGCATGGAACTGGAGCAGCAGCTGAACACATAAATCTCAAGTTGGAGGTGTGTGGGGGAGGGCAGTGGGGGAGACGGGAAGAGAGAGAGAGAGAGAGAGAGAGAGAGAGAGAGAGAGAGAGAGAG
>CABHPP010126671.1:34362-48079 GCA_902168425.1 Peromyscus attwateri | reverse complement strand
TAACATGCTTAGCTGAGCTTCATCAGTAACTATGAGGAGACATCGTTAGGTGATGGGAGTTAGAGCTGACCGTGAAGGAATAGTGTGGTAGTATTGTATTGTCTGACTGAAGCAGTTGCTGTGTATCTGGAAATGACCTAATTTGACATGATGTGAATTGTCCTCTGCAAGAGGGAGAGGATGCAATTTGTTGTTTTCTGTGTAGAAAATGAAACTAAAAGACATTTTCTCTTCAAAAGGTTTTGATTATGTTTGGTTTATAAAATAAGAGATTTCATTTATGAGATTTGCACACTGTACATGTGGCTTGCTTAAATCTGCCTTGTAGCATCAATTGCATCTCTTAGAGAAAGGAGGCTGATTAGGTAATATTCAAAAGTTTTTTATTGTGGTGAATAATGTGTGTGGGTGGGGTAAGTATATACGCCATGGTGCAGGTGTGGAGGTCAGAAGGCCATTTTGCCAGTATCTCTGTCCCATGTTGATGAGCTATATAGATAGTTGGAATGTGATGGCAGACTAGAGTATATTAGTCTTACGTGCTTCTCTGGGTGTTCCCAGGATTGACAAATTCATTTGGCTCCTCAAAATAAACCATTAAAAAAACAACAACCAGAGTTTGGCATTTGCTCTGCTTATAGTCAGTTCTCTTTCAAAATCCTCTCATCTTGGCATGGTCTCATCCTCTGTTGGTTGTATTTCATGTGGGATTTGCACACTTCGACACATTGAGCCCAGCTCATCTAGTCACATGTGTGTAATGTGTGCAGACATGTTTGTGTGTGTAGTATTTATGTAGAGACCAGATTGGGCTTAGAAGTTGAGATTCTCCCACCTCCACCTCCCAAATGCTGGGATTTGACCCATGTGCCACCATACACAGCTCCATAATCTCTTCCTTCCTCCCCGACCCCCTGCTTTCTTTGGGACAGTCTGACTAGCTCAGGCCAGCCTCAGACTCACTTGCCCCACTTGTAACTCTCGCTGACCTTGCAGACACATGCCCCGTGCCCAGCAGCACACAGGTATTTCTGTCTTCTGTTTTCCCTGTCATCTGTCATCCCAAAGTTTCCGTCCTGTGAAGGTCGTTTCTTCTGTCCCTCAACTTTTACATAGGAATGATTGGAATGAAATTAAAGACCACTAAAATTTATGGTGGCTCACATCTTTAATCCCAGCACTCAGGAGGCAGAGACAGGTGGATGGATCTCTGAGATGGAGGCCAGACTGGTCTATACAATGAGTTCCAAGAGAGGCGGGGCTACACAGAGAGATCCTGTCTCAAAAACAAAGAAAACAAAACAGAAATCCCTAAAATTTTACTAATGCACAACTTTTGGTCTTTGAAGGGGACTAAATAGAAGTTTAGCTATATTTTTTAGAAAGAGAGGGAGTAGCTAAGAAAACAAAGAAGTGTTTTTGAGGGTGGTACGCACCTGTAGTTCCAGCACTTGGGAGGCTGAGGCAGAAGGAAAGCAAGTTGAGGATCAGCCTGGGCCTCGATGAGATGTTGAAAGGTAGGGTGAAGGAACTATGTGAACCGAGTTTCTCCTTTCTTCCTCTGAACAATCCCTGTTTTTAAACACTGCACAAAGCCACCATTCACAGTGTCCTTCTTTCATTCCTTGGCTCACCCAAACCTGGATTTCCTCTGGAGATATATGTTCTCAGCTCTCTTGACTGGATGGGAAGGGAGGTGCCAGGATGAGCATTGGCACCTGTCAGAGCATGTGGGCCAGTTTTCTGGGGTTTGCTGTCCTAGGGCATGTCTCCCAGTTACTCTTTTGTTTTGTTTTGAGTTTTGAGACAGGGGTTCTCTGTGTAGCCCTGGCTGTCCTGGAACTCACTCTGTAGATAAGGCTGGCCTGGAACTCAGAGATCTGCCTGCCTCTGCCTCCCAAGTGCTGGGATTAAAGGTGTGCATCACCATTGCCCAGCTCCCAATTACATTTAACCCTGAGAAACACCACTTGCTGGTGTCATCCAGAAGACAGGAAATAAGCTTAGGAGAGAAGGAAATAGGATACCAGTTGTGGAAAACAAGGAGGAATTGGCAGGAAGTCTATAAGCATGCAGGGTATGGGAAGGTTGGCAAGATGTGTATAAAGCCAGAATCTACGTGTGTGCGCACGCACACATGCATATTTATGTGTGTGGGTTTGTGCATGGTACATGTATGAACATGCATCTGGAGGCCAGAAGACAGCCTTGGATGTCAGTCCTCAGGCACTGTCACCATTCTTTGGAGATTTGTCTTGCTAGCCTGGAGCTTGCTGAAGAAAGGAGGCTGTTGCTGGGCCAGTGAGCCCAGGAATTTCCCTGTGCCTGCCTCCCGAGCACTGGGATTATATGTGTGCCACCATGCTCAACTCACCTTCTCCCCCACAGTTGTTCTCATGCTTGCCAGGCAAGCACTCTGCTGACTGGGCTCATCCCCCTGATTTTTCCCCTTTAAGACTGTAAATCTAGGGACCAGAGAGTGGCTCAACAGTTAGGAGTACTTCTCAGAAGACCTGCTTTATTTCCAGCACCCAGATTGGTCAACTCATAGCTACTTGTAACTCCAGCTCCAGGGGACCCAATGCCCTTTTCTGGCCTCTGAGGATACCTGGACATGTGTGACATCCACTCACATATATAAAAACAGACACATATATAAAAAACAATGTAAAAAAATCTTTGAGGGGGAGCGTCGAGACAGGGCTTCTCTGTGTAGCCCTAGCCATTCTGGAACTTGCTCTGTAGACGAGGCTGGCCTTAAACTCAGAGATCCACCTGCCTCTTCCTCCCCAGTGCTGGGATTAAAGACATGAACCACCACTGCCAGATATAATAAGTAAGTTTTTAAGACTATAAGTCTAGTAAGAATTAGTAGGCCTGTGTTTGGGCTGGATCCTGAGACACAGCTAAGAAAGAAATGAATTCCTTCAGTGTTGTAGAATATAAAAGGGTAGGTGGTAGAAGGAACCCTCACTCATCAGTAAGACCCACTGCTTATCCAATATTTCCAAAATAAAAGTAGTTTTGAAACAATGTGTTCTGTCCTCTAGAGTGGGTAATATTCCCCCTTGCTGTTGTAATGATTATCCACTGAGCCATCTTTATTTTTACTCCAACAACTCTGTAAGTTTGCATGATACAGCTTTCCCTGCTCCTTCCCCTGAGAGTGCTTCTGGCTTCCTCTGTGGTAGTATTTGTATCAGGCAGGTTTTCTTCGGACGCTTATGGTAGCTTATGGTTTTGCTTTTCTACGTGGTGGGTATACATTGGCTTTAGCAGTTGTGGTCTTCCATAGGATGGTTGTCTGACTTGGTAGTTTTCTCTCATGCTGATTCTTAGAAAAGCGCCTCCATGACTGGCCCAAGTCAACCAAGTTAAGGTCAAATTCATGTTCAAAGCCAGAATGGTCACTGTCAGCTTAAGAGGCATTACTGCCGAGGGTGTGCAGTTTATTCCTTTTGACTTTCTCTCTTTTCCAGCTGGCTTAGGGAAACTGGCAAATGAAGGAAGTTGCTTGAAGAGTACACAAACAGAGTAGTGTGCCTAAGGGGGGTAGAGTCGTTTGCTTCCAACAGCTCTCTGGCAAGCATCTGAGAGCACAGGAAACCTTCCCACACAGCACTTAACTAACACAGCAGTAGATGGCTATGTCTGGGGTCAGGCAGATCTGCTGTCACCTCTTACCAGCTTTACCAGCTCAGGGCCTCAGTCTTCACTCCTCATTGTCCCTGATTTCCTCATCTGTAAAGTGGAGATAATGACCATGAAAATGACTGGTACACAGCACAGTGACTGACTTGTAGATAAAGCTTATGTGAGCTGTCCCTGCCTCTGGTTCCTGCTTCAGCTTTATGGCTACCTGTTAAAGATCTCCCTTAATTTGCATGTTAGAGTTCCAAAATAGGAGCTTATATTATATTGATTATTTTTATTTTTGAGACCTCTGTACTCAGGCTGGCCTTGAATTTGCCATGAACCTCCTATTTCTGAGTCACTGTGCCTGGCTTTTTGTTGTTGGTTTTTGTTTGTTTTGTTTTTGTTTTTTGAAATAGGGTCTTATTATGTAGCTCAGGCTGGCCTTGAACTCCCAGCAGTCAGTCTTGCTGCCTCAGCCTCTGAAGGGCTGGTATTACAGGCATGTGCTATATGCCCAGCATTTAAGTTTTCATTGTTTTATTCTGATATTTCCAAGTCATAATTAGTGTTTGAAAAAGAGGTGAGTAGGAAATCTGAAGAGCCACGGCCTCTGACAGGGAGATGATTCTTTGTCCATGCTCTTCCTCATCAGAATACCCCAGGCAGCTGGAAACTGAAGAGTCCTAGAAGAAAACCTGGACAGTTTGAAAACTTAAAATGTTAATATCTTAAAAGGGAGTGGGGATCTGGGGGAGAGTTATGCATAAGAAGCTTGAAACACTGGGTTTTATCACCCAGCACTATAATAAAAGAGAAACCTAATAACCAAAAAGACTGAGCTGTTTGAGAAGTTCCAGAGCCACTCATTGACCAATGAAAATCCTCTATACATAGCCCATGCACTGGGCCACTTGGAACCTTAGCAAAAGCTTTCCTCTGCATTTCTCCTTCTAACTAATGTCTTGACATATTTCGGAATGCCTTCCTGTATTTGTGTTGGAACTGAGAGCTGACAGTGCATTTGTTGAATCAAAAGAGAAAACATGAACCATATTAGTATGGCTGTTTGTGTTGGGTGGACTCTGGGGTGGTTGCTTTGGCTCCTCAGCTCCTTCTTTGTCATGCTTTGCTGAGTATGAGCTCCTTGGGGAGGCTCAGCTGAAAGGAAGTGGCAGAGAGGGAACTGAGCACATGATGCATTTGTGCCAGAATAAAAAGAAAGCCAGCTTTGCTAGAGTTCCTAATGGAATTTTTCAAAATTGGAGGAGCACAATGTTATTTTTGCTTACTGTGAGTGATAAAGTAAAAAATAGTTTTTGTTTGGTTGAGACAGGGTCTTGCTATATAGCTATGGCCAGCCTGGAACTTATTGTGTAGCCCAGGCGGGCCTAAAACTCGCGGCAATTCCCCTGTCTCAGCCTCCCAAGTGGTAGGATTACAGGCTTGAGGAATCATACCTGATCCTAAGAAAATATTTTTTTGTGTTTGTGGGATTGTGTGTGTTTATACAACATGTGGGGACTGATGAAGATACCCACATTTTTTTTGAGATAGGGTTTTTCACTGAACATGGAGCTCAGCAATTCCTGTAAACTGGCTGGCCAGTGAACTTCAGTGATTTCTGTGTCCTCCCTCTTCCTAGCAATCTCCCCCCACCCCAATTCCCTGGTACCAGAGTGACAGGGTTATAGACATGTGCTGCTGTGCCTGACTTTCACTTGGGTCCTGGGGACTGAACTAAGGTCCTCTTGCTTGTATGGCAAGTACTTGTAGGGAGTGAGCCATCTCTTCAGCTCTGTTTTGTTTTTTGAGACAAGGGTTCATGAAGGTGGAGTTTTTCATCATGACCATGATCAGCTGTGTTCTGCCAGCTGCTTTCCAATAACCACAAAGAGGCTTAATATTAATTATAAATGCTCTGCCAATAGCTCAGGCTTGTTACTAGTTAACTTAATTTAACCCATTTATATTAATCTACATTCTATCACATGGCGTTACCTCTCTTTCATCTTGTACCTCTTGTTTACTCTCCTTGTCTGGCTGGTGACTCTAACTCCACCTTCCTTCTTCCCAATGTCCTTAGTCTGGTTCTCCCACCTAACTTTGTCCTGTCCAGCTATTGGCCAGTCAGCTTCTTTAAAACCAATCACAGTGACATATATTCACACAGTGTAAAGGAATATCCAACAGGTTCATATAGCCTAAGCTGGTCTTGAACTTGCTATGTAGCTGAGGCTGGCCTTAAACTTGATGATTTTCCTGCCTCTACCTCCAGAGTGGTGGGATTGTGGTTGTGCCCCATCACACTCAAAAGAAAATAATTTCATTATATTTATTTGTTTATTTTGAGACAGGATTTTGCTTTGTAGCCCCAGCTGACCTGGGAACTCTCAAAGGCCTCTGCTTCCTGAGTATTAGGATTAAAAGCATGAGTCACCACACCCAGCAGAAAATAATTTCAGAGGATAATATGATAGTGAATTTTTCTGACATTTACAAACCTAAGTAATTCTTTCAGAGATTTTGAAAGTTTCATAAAACAAGATCTCCATTGCTGTTCTTTCTAAATCTGAGCAGACTTAGGAATTAAAATACAGGTGTGATATGAACACATTATAAATGATGGATAATTAAATAGCAATTAGATATATGATATTTAACATACATTTGAAATAGGTTTGGATAGATGCTCTAAAACAACACTGTAAGGGGCCTGAGAGTTTCTTTTTTATGCTACCAAGTTGGGATCTAAGAAAGGTATTTTAATATGAGATCAGGCCCAAGGGTTAAGAGGAGAGACCGGAAGCATGGCTGTGGGCTTCTCTAAGAGAGCATAACAGAATAGCATCCGTGTGGGGTCTTTACAAATGGATAAACTGGCATTAAGAAGCTGTGTGGGACTTGACCAAGGTGACAAGGTGGACCCAGGAGCGGAGCTTCCTGCCTCCAGGTTGAAGGTGCTTCTTTTTGCTTTAAATACTTAAGAGTGACACATATACACACACACACACACACACACACACACACACACACACGCACGCACGCACGCACGCGCACACACACGCCCTTATTTATTATTTTTTTCTTTTTTCTGAAAAGTAGAATGGTCAGTCTAGTCTACATAACTTGATATTGAAAATTGTAAATAAGTTAAGTTTGAAATTGTCTTGTGATTTTAATGGGTTTTGGAAGAGATTCCTTGTGTATATGAAATTCCTTAACAGGAGTTGATTCTCTTCCTCACAGTAAAGACACAGGAACCAACTAGTTTCTTATTGTTCCCTATGGACTTCCTGTTTGCTTTCTCCTCTTGTGTAAGCAGTGTAGCCTGAACTTCCTGTTTGTAGCGTTCACCACACATATAATTAATTAACTTCAAAAAAAATCTCAGAGATTAATCTGTAAACAATTCAAATTTCAAAGAAGACTTCTCTCATGATGCCAATTACAATTCAGTGAAGAACAACACAGCACATATGGCAGCTGTAGTCCAGCAGTAGCCCATCATGAGCAAAACTCTGGTTTGATTCCCGAGACTGCAAAAGAGGAAAGTGTATGTGTGCATCTGTGTACAGTACATAAAGAAATCCAACGCTTTTGTTTATATTGATGACTGGAAAAGAAAAATGCTTATTTTTGTTATGGATATAATATGTATAGTGGACACTTACAGAATACAATGTGATGTTTTGATACTTAAATACATTGTGTACTAATTCAGAATAATTAGCATATTCATCACTTCATGTTTATCATTTCTTTGTGATGAAAAATGTTCAAAATTCTGGCTGTTGCTGGGGGTGATGTCACAGGCCTGTAATCCCAGACACTGAAGAGGCTGAGGAAGGAAGATCATAAGTTCAAGCCAGCCTGGGCTATAGAGCAAGATCAAGGCCACCCTGTATTGTTAGGAGGAGGAGCAGAGATACCAGGGGCTGGGGAGGGATGGCTCAGTTGATAAAGCTCTAGCCACATAGGCATGGGTTCGATCTCCACCATACCCACAACAAGCCAGGTATGATAGCATGCACTTGTAATCCAGCGTCAGGGAAGTAGAAATAGTGGGGTGCTTGGAGCTAACTGGCTAGCCAGTCTAGCCTAATTGGTGAGCCCCAGACCAGTGAGAGTTCTGTCTCAGGAAACAGTGGTGGATAGTACCTGAAGAACAACATCTAAGGTGGTACTGTGTCCTCCAAATACATATGTACCCCCCCCCCACATGAGTGTGAACATACACAATAACCGAATCAGGGGCTAGAGGGGTGCCTCGTTGGTAAAATTCTTCCATGCTAGAAAGAGAACTCGAGTTCAATCCCCAATCCCCACCTAAGTGGAGAGTAACTGGGAAAGACACCAGAACCTGAGTTCAATCCCCAATCCCCACCTAAGTGGAGAGCAACCGAGAGACACCACCAGCTACATTCTCAGTCCATTGATTAGAACTTAATGTGTTACCTATTCAAATGGTAAATGTTTAAGCCAGTTGTGGTGGTACATATCTTTAATCCCAGCTCTCTGGAGGCAGAGGCTGAGTGATCTCTGTGAGTTTGAGACCAGCCTGGTCTGTGTAATGAGTTACAGGAAAGCCAAGGCTATACAGTGAGACCTTGACTCCAAAAAACAAATAAAAAAAATTGTTGGAGGCTGGAGAGAGCTAGCTCAGCAGTTACAAACACAAATTGCTCTTGCTTTTAGAGGCCTATGTTCTATCGCCAGCACCCACCATGTTAGGTGGCTCACAGCTGCTGAGCTCCAGGAGGACCTGAGGTCTCCAGCGTTTGAGGGTACCCAAACATATTTACATACACACATGCACACAAATAAAAAAAAAATAAATCTTTTAAAAATGAAGTTGCCAATTAAAGACACAATGTTTGCTAGCCTGAGGATGTGGATCAGTTGGTAGAGTGGGTGCCTAGCATACAGATGCTCTGGGTTTGGTTGCCTATAATCCTAGATTTCATGAAGGCAAGGTAGGAGGATGAGAAGTTCTAGGTTCCTTCACTACATAAGTTTGAGTCCACCTATGGCTGGCTACATGAGGCTCTGTTTCAAATTTTAAAAATAAAAATTGTTTGCAAGGCTTGCTTTGTGTTTTTGAGATACCCTAGACTGGCCCTGGAAATTGCTGAATAGCAAAGGATGACCTTGAATTCTTCAGCATCCTGCAGTTACCTTCCAGATGCTGGGATCCAGGCTTGTTTTGTCATACCCAATAAGCATGGGAGTTTTGCTTTTTGTATGTTTGTTTGAGACAGGATTAGAAGGAAAGTAATCAAGTAACAGTCTGCCTTGTGGTGACTGTGGTGTATATGTTAAACATCTTAAAATAAAACAGGACAAATATATTTGTTAGTTTACTGGCTACAAAATTAAGGCAAGAAATCCAAATGTTAATGTAGTGTACATACATACATGCAGGCAAAACACTCATCATACATGTAAAATAAATAATTTAAAAATGATGGTAATTAGGAATTAAGTCCAGGAACCAGGCATAGTGGAGAATGCCTTTAATCCCAGCACTCAGTAGGTAAGGGTAGGTGGATCTCTTGAGTTCCAGGCGAGCCTGGTCTACAGAGTGAGTTCCAGGACAGCCAGGGATACACAGAGAAAAACCCTATATCCAAAAAATAAAAAGTTCAAAGATCCTAAAAAACTCCCCAGTAAACTCAGAGCTGATCAAAACAGTAAGAGAAGTAACTGGATAAAGCCTACAGGTGGAGCAGGGCGTGGTGGAACATACCTTTAATTCCAGCACTCAGGATGGAGAGGCAGGAGGATCTGAGTTCCAGGCCAGTCTAGTCTCTATAGCAAGTTCCAGGGCAACACAGTGAGACTGTCTAAAAACTAAAACAAGCCTCAAATACTAGAATAAACCTAACGAAGGAAACGAAAGACTTCTATAATAAAAACTTTAAAACATGGACGACCCTGAGGCTGTCAAGACCTCTGTGGGGAAAGGCTCTTGCTATGCAAACCTAGGGACCTCAGCTGATCCTCCGGATACATGGAAATGCACACGGAGAGAACAGCTCCACATAGTTGTCCTCTCACTTCTGCCTGTGCACTGTGGTACCCACTGCCTCATAATAATAATGTAGACGTCACTGAAGGAAGTACTTGGAGATAGAAAGTCCCCTGTGCTCATGAATGGGCAGACTTAATATTGTGAAAACAACTGTATTACCAAAGGTGATCTACAGACTCAGTGAAGTCATCATAGGAATTCCAATGGTATTTTTCCCAGAACAAGAAAAAAATTCTGAAGTTCCTCTGAGCACAAAAGAAATTAATCATAAACAGCAATGCTGTAGGTACCGTAATAGTACATCTCAAACCATATTATAGAGGTATACTAAGAAAAACCGCATGGTACCGGTACAAAACCGGTGTAGGTAGACCAATAGAATGGGAGACACAGGGCAAGCATGATGCATATTTGCCATCTCAGAACTCAGGAGGTTACGGCAGAAGGACTGCCATAAGTTTGAGGATAGCCTGGACTACTACTGTTTAATACCCTGTCTTAAACACAGGAACAAATAGGAAGCCAGGCATGATGGTGTTCACTGTCATCCCAGCACTTTGTAGGCGGAGGCAGAAGGGTTGGGAGTCCAACATGAGTCGGTCACCAAAAGACCTGTCACCAAACAAACCACACGTCGCTATAGCTCCAGCCACCTCATCTTTGACAAGGGCGTCAAGAAGATACATAGGAAAAAGGCAGCATCTTCAAAGCATTGTGCTTGGGAAACTGGTGGCCACATGTAAAAGAATGTAACTAGACCCTTAACTCTCGCTCTACAAATATATATGTGCATATTCAAAATGGATCAAAGACTTTAAGGTCTGACACTTTCAAACTGCTGTAGGAAAGCATAGGCAGTGTATGGGCACAGACTTTCTGCGAAGAAAGCATAGGAAATAATCCCAAGAATTAATAGGTGGGATTTATGAAATTAAAAAGTTTTTACAAAGCCAAGGAAACTAAAGAATGAAGAGATAGCTTATAGAATAGGAAAAACATGTTTGCCAGCTGTACCTTTAGCAGAGGATTAATATCTAGAATCTGTACAAAAGTACCACCACCACCCTCCTCCAAACAGTTAATGGGGGTAATGAGTTGAATGGACATGCCTCATCTCAAAGGAAGAAGTGCAAATGGCTAATTAATACCCGGAAAAGTGTTCAACATTTATTTTATTTTATTTTTGGTTTTTCGAGACAGGGTTTCTCTGTATAGTTTTGATGCCTGTCCTGGGTCTCGCTCTGTAGACCAGGCTGGCCTCGAACTCACAGAGATCCACCTGGCTCTGCCTCCTGAGTGCTGGGATTAAAGGTACATGCTACCACTGCCCGGCATGTTCAACATTCTTAGCCATAAGACAAACACCTTGATTTTCTCTCACCCCGGTCAAAATGACCTTCATCAAGAAAACAAATGGCAGTGGCCTGGTGTGGTGAGCCACACTTGAAAAGCACAGAGGCAGGAGGATCAGCTATGAATTTGAGGTTAGCCTGGGCTACACAGTGAAGCCCTGCCTCAAATAAAGAACAAACACAAAGATATGTACAGACTCTTAGATATTGCTGGTGGGAATGTAAATTTGTGTAGCCACTATGGAAATCAGCATGGAGGTTCCTAAAAAACTAACACTTCCGTATGTATTATCTAGCACCTACCAGTAACACGCCTAGGTATATACCCAAAGGATTCTAAGTCAGCCTTCCACAGAGATCGCTATGAATCCATGTTTACTGCTGTCAGCCTAAATGTCCATTAATAGATGGAAATGTGGTACATAGCTATTATAACACATGCCCTTAATCCCAGCACTACAAGGCAGGCAGACCTCTAGAGTTTGAGGCCAGCCTCATGTAAATAGTGTTGCAGGACAGCCAGGGCTACATAGTATGATCTTGTATTTAAAAAATATAGTACATATAGAAGATGAAATTTTGCCTATGAAGACAACTGAAATTATGCAGGAAAATGAATGGATCTGGAGATCATTATGTTAAGTAAAATAAGCCAGGCTTAGAAAGACAAATACCACTTTTTCTCTCATGCAGAATCTATACATACACATACACACCATCACCACCACCATCATCACTACCACCACCAGCAAGCACCACTACTGAAGAAGAAGTAGTGGGGACGATAAGAGGGAAAGAAGATGTCTAAAGAAAGGAGGAGGAGCAAGAGAGAATAACAGACACATGTGTCATGAGAGCAGAAAGGACACCGTATGGGAGTAGGCAGAAACCAACCAGAGAGAGAGGAAAATGAAGGCAGCCCGGGCAAACAAGAGCAAGGTCTTATGGTGTATGCACGTTTGAAAGTGTCACAGTGAAGCCCATTTCCATATAGATAAGCCAAACTTTCAAAAGAGCCAGGCAGTGGTGGCGCACACCTTTAATCCCAGCACTCGGGAGGCAGAGCCAGGCGGATCTCTGTGAGTTCGAGGCCAGCCTGGGCTACAGAGTGAGTTCCAGGACAGGTACCAAAACTACACAGAGAAACTCTGTCTCAAAAACAAACAAACAAACAAAAAAATTTAAAAAGAGATTTCAGGCTAGGGAGACAGCCTATCAATGAAGGGCTTGTCCTGCAAGACTTGATCTATGTTTGCTCCCTAGAACCCATGTAAATAAGCTGGCTATAGTTGCATGTGTACTGGCTGGGGAGGCTGAGGCAGGTGGATCCCTAGGGATCACTGGCCAGCCTTCAAACAAAAATTTAAGGAAAAAAAAATTCAGGGATAGAGGTATAGTTCAGTATTTGCTTAGCGTGTGCAAAGTCATGGGTCTAATCCTTACCACTACTTTAAGAAATAAGTTTTTGGGGTAATAGACAAAAATATTGCATCTTACGTATTAATACATCCATACGTGGTACACAGAAATGAGTCATGCCATGTGTGGTTATGTACACTTATAATCCCAGCATTTGAGAGTTAGAGGCAGCCCTGGCTGACCTGGAATCTGCTGTGTGAACCAGGATAGCCTTGAACTGATTTGGGAATACAGCCATACCCTCTTTTCCCTCTTTTTTGTTGACACAGGGTCCCACTGGTAGACCAGGCTGTCCTGGAACTCACTCTGTAGACCAGGCTGGCCTTGGACTCTCAGAGATCCGCCTGCCTCTGCCTTATGAGTGCTGGGATTAAAGTGATGCCGACTTTCTAGGTTGCAATAGGAAATAGGGAGAAGGAGGGCATGCATTGACCCTTGCTCTGATAGACACATCTGCAGACAGGATCTCCCTACTCCTTTTTATTTTTCTATGTGCTTTATTTTGTGCTGGCTGACATGATTTTATTTTTAAGATTGTAATATAATTGCGTCATTTCTCCCTTCCCTCATTTGAAGTTTTTGTATTCAATATTCTTCCTTAAAGCTGTATTTATTTCTAGAGGAAAGCACTACTTTTTTTCCTCCCAAATTCTTCTTCAGTATTCATTACCTTATTCTAATAGAAGCATTTGACTCAGACTGGACTATTCACAAATAGTCCTCATATAAACAAATTAATCAAATTTTAAATTACCATCAGAATTGGCTTATGTTCTACAGGCTTTCAAAGCATGTCACGCATTATTCTCTCCCTGACTGTGTACTCTTCTAAGAGGCTATGTTTGTTCAGTACCAACTTGGTATCCAGTCTTGTGTGTGTGTATGAGCAAGTGTTCATGTGGGTGTGGGGGTGTGTGTGTGTGTGTGGCAGCCAGAGGTCGACATTAGATGTGTTCCTCTCTCATCCTCCACCTTATTTTTGTGATAGGGTCTCTCACTGAACCTGGAGCTCCCCAATTTGGCTAGGCTGGTTGGCCTCCCCATTGTTTTTATGATAGGCCTGTGTGGTCATACCCGGCTTTTTATGTGTGCACTGTGAATTTAAACTTGGCCTCACGCTTGTGCAGCAGGCACTTGACCAACCCAGCCATCTCCCCATTCCCAAACTCTTGACATTGCACTATAACAGTGTCCTCTACAAAGTTCATGTTGGGGAACCATGTAATCGAGTTACACACACACACACACACACACACACACACACACACACACACACACA
>CABHPP010126671.1:1478-34352 GCA_902168425.1 Peromyscus attwateri | reverse complement strand
ACACACACACACACACACACACACACACACACACACACACACACACACGGGGAGAGAGAGAGAGAGAGAGAGAGAGAGAGAGAGAGAGAGAGAGAGAGAGCGCGCGAGCGAGCTGGGCATGGTGTGCCAGACATGATGGCACATGTCTTTAACCCTCAGAGGTACCTCTGAGGCAGAGACAGGCAGATCTCTGTGAGTTCCAAGCTAGCTGGAGCTATGTACTGAAGACCCTGTCTCAACAAAGGCAAAACCAAAACCAAAACCACCAAGGTGGAACATATTTAAATTCCTCAATGAGGGATAGAAACAAATCTCAGTATCTTGGATTGCTTCTTAAATTGGTTGTCTATTCTTTATGTTGTCCTGCTATCAGGAGCCCATCTACAATTCTGTTCAAAAATGGAAACTGAGAAGAATCTAAAATCATGAACTTTAAAAGAAGTGTTAACTCAAGTTCCTATGGAGGTCTTTTGCGCCTCTTCCTCTCTCAGTTCAGAGTCCTCATTCATCCCACCCCCTAAAAGCCTGGATCTATTCACTTTGTGTTACCAGATGTTCAGCAGTTATAGACCTAGTGAACAACATTATAATTCTTTCAGGCGAGGTGCTAAGAACCAGTGGTCATTGGTACTTTTGTATTCTTTTTTTTTTTTTTTTTTTTTTTAATCTCATCTGTATTTACCTTTTAAAGTAGAATATGACCGAGCACTATATTTCCATTCAGAAGACTTGCTGGGTTACAAGACCTAGGGAAGCGTAGGGTTTTGTTCTCGGTACTTTGGGAAACAAGCCACATGGGGAATTCTTCTGTTTTAGCTTGTGTTCTTCTAAGACTAGAACATGCAGAATGACTACAGGGGATGAAAAATTTTAAGATGAAACTTAAGCCATCTTAATTTTTTTTCTTTTTAAACATGAAGCTAAATCTCAGAATACTTCCAAGTGACAAATTATTTGGTCTACTAAGGAATCCAGCTTCTGAACAGCTAAACACTTCAGACCACAAAGTTAATAGGTTACATTACGTCTTACAACAAACGTTCTACCAACCTGTTCAATTAAACCTATAGTATCACAGTATCACAAGTAGAAAGAAATTTTATCTTCCCCTTAGTTTACATGGGTACTTTTGTATTCTAATCAGATTTTTTTCATGGAATATCTACCCCCAAATCAGAGAATGGTGGTGGTGGGTTACTGTTAGGGAGTCCACTGAGTAATTTATTTTACTTTTATTTAGTAAAATAAAAAAGAGGAAACTTTTATTTCCTCTCTCGTTATAGATTTTTTAGTGGTGCATCAGGCAACAGTGACATCACTGGAAATGGGAGAGAAGGGACAAAGGGACAAGATAGAATGCCAACCTTATTTCCCCTCTGACAAAGTGTTAATCTGAGTTATTGTGAGTGAAACAAGCTGCTCTTTTGGGGTCCCGCTAAGAAGCCAACTATGCCTTACAGACACTTGAGTTGGGGAGATAAATTCCAGGTTTCTAATAATGAGAAGTGTAAGCCCTTTTAGATGCTTTGGAGCACATCCCCTGTAGAGTGATGGAAACAATGGTAGCTGTGTCAATTCAAAAGCAATTCAATTCAATTCAAAAGGTTGTAATAGGGTTGGGGGAATGAGGTGGGGGGACCTGAATTGGGTAAGCCTTTCTCATCTGTGAGTGGAGGGAAGTACAGGGGACAAAGGTGGAGGTGAGTGACAGAGAGAAGTAGAAAGCAGTGAGACTTGTGAGTGGCTTCAATGATGTTGCTGAGAAGTCTGGAGTCTTCGAGGAATGCATTTTCTTCTCTTCCCATTATCCTATACTACAAAGGAGTCCATATTATGATCCTTTTTCAGCGTAAATGAGTTTTATGGCATTTTATGCTTCAAAAATAGATTAAATGCAGTTTAAGTTCTCATTTGTTTTTATAGAACTGAAGGTTTCAAATTTAATCTTTCTATCTGAATACCACTGTAGGTAACTGCCGATAGATGAAGCTACAGGTCAGTTCTGCTAAACACTGACTGGGCCTAAGTTGTGAAGAAGCCAACCTTCACAATTCTGTTATTATGGACTGCCTTGGGCAGATCCAGAGCCTTGATCTATCTCTACTTTTCATTTTACAGATGTAAAACAGTATTTCCTCCTTTCTGTGATATGATACATGGTGAGATGTGGAAAACAAATGGAGAGAGTAAGAGGAACCTCACTAAGAATTTTACAGAAACTAGGCTGGAGAGATGGCTCAGCAGTTAAAACACTTGCCAAGCAAAGTGTCAGAGGACTGGAGTTTGGGTCCCCAGGCCTCAGATAGAAGCCAAGCATGCATGCTTGTGATCCCAATACTCAGGGGGTAGAGACAGGGTCCCCAGGGCAAGTGGCTAGCTAACAGTCAGACTCACAAACTCTTGATTCAACAAGAGACCTTGCCTCAGTAAATAAAGTGGTGAGCAATTAGGGAAGACACATGATACCAGCTTCAGGACTCCATATGTATGTGTACACACACTTGCACATGTGTGCATCTACATACATGTGAACTTGCATACAAACAAAAAATTCACAGAAATGGATTCTTTAAAAAAAGAACTAATGACCTATAACTTCTGTACATTTTCAGGGCATTTGTGAAGTATGTATGTGTGTGTAGTAAGTTTGGAATGCCCACCATATGCCACAACTTTTAGTTATTTAGGATATTTTTCCTGTGAGTGATGTCTGATGGTAATATAAAGTTCAAACGAAGATTTACAAATTATTCTTAAGAAGAAGCTCTTATCTCTCTGATATAGATAACAGGCCCCAATATTCCCAAAAAAATCCCATATAAGACTCGTGAGGCTCAGTTCCAGCAGCTGCCACAGCCATTCGAGTTGTTCTGATGGTGATTTGGCTAACACTTCATGAAGGATTTCTCTAGTGTGTTAGCGGTGAAGCTGAACAGCATCTTGGATTAACATTTCAAGAATACTTTGAAAATGTTTGTGTGAACATTTCTTTAATTTCTAAATTCACTACTTTGATACAAATACCCATGGTTTTCTTCTGTGTTTACATGCAGCCAGGAGCTATGGGCGGAGACGAGGTAATTTTTTTTTTAATGAGATCTTTTGCTTGCCAAACTGTGAGTAAGTATGAGTATGTGCGTGTTTATGCCTGTGTGTATATAAGACAGTAATTAATGTATGACCTGATGCTCTAGCTTAATTATTTTAGAAAAGTATTTCTTTATTACTTTTATTATAATTATTTATTATAATTATTGGTAATTTGTTCTTTTAGTCATAATAAAGCTGTAGCAAAGACAACTGTATCTGGAAGTTTTTGTTTGGATTTTTGTGACTGAACATGAGGAAATAAAGCCAAGTGTATGTATTTTTCAGCCCTGTATTTCTATGTTCTTTTCATGTGCTTTAGAGGGTAGAGGCTCAGTTTGGGGGGCAATTTTTGATTTTACTAAGTTGTCTGGTGATTATCGTTTCTGTTGCATCCAAAGGCAAGCTTCTTCTGAGGCTAGGAGAAGCTTACATTTTAGGGCCCCTTCCAAGTTCTTTACCCATATTTGTGTGTGTGTTTTTCTTTAAAAGAGACACCACAAAATTGCTTTAGTCCCTTAAAACCTAAACCTAATTAGTATAACTTTCATTTGTGTAATGCTGTACCCCCCACTTGAGTATTTCCACATCTGTAACTATTTACAAGTGGTTTGAGAAGTAGCAAGAGGAAGCAGCCTAGCTGATGGAAAAAGTGGGACTTAAGGTGAGCACACCTGGGCTGTGCTCACAGCCTGTGACTTAGAACTGGCTTCCTCATCTGCAAATTATGAGTTAATAGAACCAGTCTTGTCCAACTTCATAATGTCCAAAGTTTTTGGCTTTAAGAAAATGTGTACATATCCATCAAGCATTCCACAGATGCAAGATGTTTGCTGCCAATTGCAGAAGCTGAGCGTGTGGCATTTGCTGGCTGTGTGACTTCAGGTTAAAGCTAGAGCCGATATTAGAATCTGCCTCTTTGTTTCATATTTGCTAATGTTTACCTTTTATCAGAATGTCTCTGACTCTGGTTGTCAGAAAGAGAAAGTAATGAAATTAAATTGATAGTATCTTATTTATTGGATAAATGAATATTGACTGAATTTAATGTATGTGTGATGGAACATTAATTATAATCATTTTTACTTTGGGAAAATAAATTTTTGTATTTTTTTGGTATAAAGTAACTTTTATTTACATAAATTTTACCTGTAGAGAACATACTGCTTTCCTTTAGAATGAGAAAATTTACAAATGATAGATAATTGCTTCTTTTGTTAAAAACTTCTTCAACAAGGTAGTATACATGGTCACTTGCATTTAAAATAATATGGTAACAAACAGTGAATAGTAATATTTTTATGTAGACCTTAATCATAAAGTTAAAGACTTTAATCACATCTCTGTCTTTATCTCACTTGGCATATTACATCATTTGCCATTTTGTACAATGCTTGTTTCATGTTGGTAGAAGATGCGGGAAGGAGTAGAGAATAGAGCATTTTCATAGGAAGTAGAACCCTCCTGGAGAGTGGACAGGAGGGGCTGCCCTTTCCTCATGCATGAGACATTCCTGTATGGAGACTCGCCTCTGCTTTCCTAGACTCGCCCTTCCCCTCAGTTGCTCTCGTTTTGCCTCTCCATCTTTGTGAGCCATCACTTAGTCCATGTCCTCTGACTCCCCACTAAGGGTTCCTGTGATCTAGTACTCCCTAGTCTTATTTCACTAGTGGGAACCAAATTCAAGCCTTTTCCTTTCTTTTTTAATTACTTCATTTTTGTAAATTGTTATGTGTATGAGCCTTTGCACTTTGTGTGTGTGTGTGTGTGTGTGTGTGTGTGTGTGTGCACGCGCACGCGCGTGCGCAGACTTGGTGCCTACAGAGGCCAGAAGAGAGCATCTGACCTCCTGAAACTGGAGTTAGAGATGGTTGTGAGCTGCTGGGAACCGAACCTGGGTCCTTGGCAAGAGCAAGTGCTCTTAAGTGCTGAGCCATCTCTCCGACCCTGCCAAGCCTTGTCCTTTCTAAGAAGTCCTGCCCAGTGGCCTTATAGACGGTGTTTTCTTCTGCTTCTACTACCTTGTATTCTTCCTGTCTTTCCTTTGTACCCTGAGTCTTCAGTTGAAGATAAGTTACTTGAGGACAACTGTGACTTGTGCCTAACACTATGCTCTGTGTATGGCCATATTAAATACTTATTAGCCGGGCGGTGGTGGCGCACGCCTTTAATCCCAGTACTTGGGAGGCAGAGGCAGGCGGATCTCTGTGAGTTCGAGGCCAGCCTGGACTACCAAGTGAGTTCCAGGAAAGGAGCAAAGCTACATAGAGAAACCCTGTCTCGAAAAAACAAAAATAAATAAATAAATAAATAAATAAATAAATAAATAAATAAATACTTATTAATAAGGATTATTTTGAAATAACATTCATCTATGCGAAGGAGTTTGCTTTATATTTTTGAAGTTATTAGCTGGAAATAATGATATTTGCTTATAGTCCTGGCCACTCAGAATGCTGAGGCAGGACAATCACTTGAGCTGGGAGTTTTGGGCCAACCAAGTAGCACCATGAGCTCCTAGTTCTAAAAAACCAAAAATATTAAAAATTACTTGGTAGACATAGTGTCACACACCTGTAATTCTAATGCTTGGGAGGCTGAGGCAGGAGGATTGCCTCCTGTTTGAAACTAGACTGACATACATAGACAGCACCAGGCTAGCCAGGGTCCTACAGCAATACCCTTTCTTGACACCTCAAAAAGCAAGGCTTAGTGGCACATGCTTTTAATCCCAACACTTGAGAGGCAGAGGCAGGCAGATAGGTCTCTATGAGTTTAAGGCCAGCCTGGTCTACATGGTGAGATCCTGTCTCAATGAATGAATGAATGAATGAATGACTTTACTAATTTTGAATGCCTTCATCTTCTTTGTATCAGATGCTGTGCTAACTGTTGCCTATAACATTCTGATTCCCATTGATTTCCATTGTCTTAAGTCTGCAGATTGCTACTCATAAATGAAGTAGGGAATGAGGGTATAGGGTAGAAGAAGCAGGTAGCAGGTGAAAATGTTTGATACATGCTTTTTATTTAGTCTTCCATTCCAAGAGAGAAGGGGAAAATATCACTTTCTTTAAATATAGTGATGGAGCCATGTGGGATGGGGCAGGTGTTCTCATATCTAATTCTCTTACCACCAGCCCTGTATGATGTAATTCTGATGAACTGACAGGCTTTTTCATTGCCCGTTATTCATGCTGTGAGGACTAAGTAAACTCACTGATATATAGTAATTACTTCATTCTATTTGTGATTAAGGATAGAACTTGCAGGACTGGAGAGATGGCTCAGTGGTTAAGAGCACTGGCTACTTCCAGAGGACCCAGGTTCAATTCCCAGCACCCACATGGCAGCTCACAACTGTCTGTAACTCCAGTTCCAGGGAACCTGACACCCTCCCACAGATATACATGCAGGCAAACACCAATGCACATGAAATAAAAATAAAAAAGAGTAGAACTTTGGGACAAGTGGAATGGCTCAGCAGGTATGAGACCTAGGATGACATGATTTGCTCTCAGGAAATCACAAAGTGAATGGAGAGAACTGACTCACAGAGCTGTCCTTTCCACATGCTCTCCAACCCACATGCATCATACCCACAATAATAAATAAAAAATTTTAGAACACAGTAAAAAAAGAATAGAACTTTACTGCAACTCATATTCTATGTGTTATATATACATGTTGGTAAATTCTTTAGGAATGGGAAGTAGTAGGGATATATGTGAAATATATGAGTTCTGTAAACAGAAATTATGCCAGTGGAATCTTCTAGTAAGTCTGGAATAGAGAGAATATCAGGAACTCTTTGGATACTGGAAGGAAATCAGGAAGCAAGGTATCTAGTGTGTGATTCAGCAAGAAGGGAGTGTGGAGGTGATACTGTCATGTCCCTGAGCTTGTACAGACGGTCCATGCCGTGTTGATGGATGGCTTTGGAATCAGAAGGTGAGTCTCTGGGCACAGATCTGCCAGGCCTTTGAAAGAGGGTTTCATGATATAAGTAATGAAAGCAGGAAAGAACTTGGGCATTGACCCAAGGCTCGGATGGCAGCTTTGGAGGTAGGCTCTTTGATGGCCAAGCATGCTAGCAGTGGAGCTGGAGGAGAAGGGAGTGAGGGAGAACTAGTAATAGAAGAGAGGGACAGGTGGGGCTGTGGCCCAGTGGTAGAGTCCTTACTATTATGTCTGAGGCCCTGGTTTAATCCCCAGTGCTGGGGAAATGGTGGGCTGGAGAAGTATATGGGAAAGAATAAGACTAGAAAATAAGTAGGTTTTTTTCCATTAATACTCATTTTTATTTTGTTACTGCAGACATCAAAAAATGTCTGCTACATCAAAGAATCGTAACATTATCTTTCAGGAATATTCTTTCTCTAACAAGTGTAATGTGTGCTCAGCCCTGCTGGAAACTAGTCTAGTCTGTTAGATAGAGCCATGGAAGACCTTTGCTTGTACCCTTTCCCCTCTTTTCCTTCCTTCCTTCTTTCCTCCTCCTCCTCCTCTTTCTGAAAACAGGGTCTGCCTTTGTAGCCCTTTTAGCTTGGTATCTGCTGTAGAGCTCCAGGGTTTCCTCAAACTTGTGGCAATGCTTCTACCTTCCCTTTCCCCAGGCTGAGCTTATAGGCAGGTTCTACCATGCTTGCAGCTTGCACGTTTAAAGAATGTTGTACTTCTGTAAAACTTGAAATTATGAGTTTTTCTGGGCTCATGGAGGCATTGTCTATATAAGTAGACAGATTAGTTGTGCCAATAGTGTGTGGGTTTGTGTGTGTGTGTGTGCATGCATGCATGTATGTATGTGTTTGCTGCTGGTGACTGAACCCAAGCCCTCATGCATGCTAAATGTACGTTCTACCATTGAGCTGTACCTTCAGTTCTATACTAGTATTTTTGATGTTTAACAGAATTTCTTAGTTATACAACAGCAAGGAAAATCCAAAAATTTCTATTTGAGCAGTGTAGATGAGCAAATACAAAGACTGATGGGCATTACTATTGTAAATATTTAGGCAATAAACATGTATGTACACTAATGGACGACTTAATTGATTACGAAGTTCTAAACAAACTTGGGTTCATGAGTTGAGGTCATCTTTCTGTGGCAAGCCAGCTCCAAGAGGGCCTTGCAACTGTACTGGTGAGACCATGGTACCAGCCTGGCATTCTGCTAATACAAACTGAGCTCTATGAGCTTGTCTATTGAAAGACATGAATAAATGGTTCTGGAGTGAAGAAAAATAGACATGAGTTGAATTTAATGTTTGTGATTGTAGTATCTTGATTGTTATTGGTCAATATAGTAATGGGAAAATATGAGCACAGAAGAGAGTAAGAAGAATCAGATCACTCCTTTTTCACTGTTCTGAGAAATTGATATGGGACGATCCAGAAGGAAGATTGAAAATGGAGTTCTGGGCCTTCCACCTATTCTGTTCATTATGTGTTTGCGTGCCTACCTGGTTCTAGACTCCAGACGTGGTCTCTCGCTTTGCTCAGAGCTTGCTCTAGATAGAACAGAGATGATAAATAAATGAGACAAATACTTTTATTCATTTGATAAAAGCCAGGGGTTGGTGAGGTGTTTCAGTGGGTAAAGATGCTTCCTGCATAAATCTGACCTGAGTTCAATCTCCACACCCCACATAAAGATGGAAAAAGAGGAAAAAAAAAAAGATGGAAAAAGAGAACCAACTACACTCAATTGTCCCCTGACTTCCACATGTGTATCATCTCCCATGAGCCCACAAAACACAATAATGAATGCAAAATGATTTTTGAAAAGCCTAGGCATGGTGCTGTAAGCTTGTAACCATAGAACTTGGTAGGTAGAGGCAGAAGGATTAGGAGTTCAAGGCCGGCTTTGGCTACTTAGTGAATTCCAGGCCAGCCTGAGCTGCATGAAACTTTATCTCTGCCGTTCTCTCCCCTCTCCCTTTGTTTCTAAGTACTAGGAAGGACAGATGGGCGATACCTAGCTCAGTGGTGGAGGTCAGGTGATACTCAAAGTGAAGCCCAAAGGACGAGGAGGCATCTGGGGCTTTTTGTTTGTTGAGATAGGGTCTCACTACCTGTTCTAGGCTGGCTTCAAACTTAGGGTTCTCCAGTCTCCAGTGTCTCACCTAGAGTATTAGGATTGCAAGCATACACCACCATGCATGCCTTTTAATTTTTTAATTATGAAAATTTTTAAACTTATAAAAATATGGAATAGTTTAATTAGTGTTCTCCTCTGGCCTCTGCAGGCAGCAATCATGCATGCATTGCCCATTCAGGTAAAACACTCATACATAAAAATAAAAATAAATGAATCTTTTAAAAAGGGAAGGTGGGAGAAATGGCTTATGCAAAAGGCTTTATGCAAAGTAATAATGCACAATACAATATATATAAATCTTGAAAATATTATATGATAAGTAAAGATGCCAGTCACCTATTACAACATTCCACTCATCTGAAATCCAAAATAGGAAAATCTACTGAGACACAAAGAATAGTGGGGCCTAGATTGAGTGGTTGAGGGAAGACAGGATGTGACTTGTAATTGGCTAAATGTATGAATTATATGACATGTGAATTATATTTCAATAAAACTGTTGTCTTTAAAAAAAGACTCCAGGCAAGGCAATGGTTGAAACTGGTGAGTGTAGGATGAGTTTGGAGGGGAAAGGGATCTGCTCTTAGTGGCCTTTTACTACTTGTAGGGATTTTGAGCCTGGTCCAAGTATGGAAGGAGATCATTGCAGGGCCTGTAAGACAAACTGCTAAATGGTCTTATGAATAAAAACAAAGCAAAACAAAACAAAACCCTGGAGGAAGATAATGGGGTGAAAACTGAGTGATCAGAGGAATAGAATAAGTTACAGCCAACCTCACCTTACCATCTCCTCAGCCTCCAGAGAGCAACTTCCTGTATACTGACACCTATATATCTATCTGTGTTCTGCTATCTTACTTCCTCTGTCCTCCCATCTCTATCACTTCCTGTCTGTCTGTACAGACCTCCAGACCTCTATGGTTAACTAGTGCTGGGATTAAAGGTGTGTGCCACCATGCCTGGCTCTGTTCCCAGTGTGGCCTTGAATTTACAGAGATCCAGATGGATCTCTGCCTCTCAAATACTAGGATTGAAGGTGTGTGCTATCACTGCCTGACCTCTATGATTAATATAGTAGCTGGCTTTTTCCTCTGATCCTCAGATAAGCTTTATTGGAGTGCACAAATAAAATATCACCACAAAGGCCTAGTGATTGCATTTATGTTTCAAAAACACGATTCCGCTGCTTGAAGAGGAATGGGTATAGAAGAGGGTTGCCTAGTTAGGAGATGTCAAGATACTAGAAATGATGGAAGTTAGGTTAGTGTGATGGCAGTGAGGTTACAGAGAAATGAACAATGATGTATTCTGGAGAGAAGCAACAGAATTGGAAGGATGACATGTCAATGAATTGAGTGTGACAAGTCACTCAGAAGGCGACCGGAGTGATATCTGGGTTCTGGCGGAAGCTGTGGGGCGAATTGTCATGCCAGGACTTGAAATGGCAGTGGGAGAAGAGAATTTAGGGTGGATAGTAAGAGTTTAATTGTAACTGGATGTGTTGGCACACACCTTTTATCTTAGCACATAGGAGGCAGAGACAGAGGCAGGCAGATCTGAGTTTGAGGACAGCCTGGTCTATGTAGTGTGTTTCAGGCCAGCCAGGGCTATATAATAACATCCTGCCTCAAAAAAACAAATAATTAATAAGAATTTGCTTATAAGTTTATGATGCCTAGATATATCACATTTTAATATAAAGTCTGTTTTTGTCATGTAAGATTTCTCTGCAGGGCATAATGGCATGTGCCTCTAATCCTAGCACTGAGTATGCTGAGACAGGATCAAGATTTTGAGGCCTCCCTGGGCTTCATAGTGAGGCCTGTCTGAAAACAAAGAAGCAGATCCAAGCATACAAATAAACAAAATGTGTTTGATAAAGAGTCTGGAGTCCCTAGAGATCTAGAAGCCTTTTATCTGGATCAGTTCTTACATTACGAAGGAAGACACTGATAGGGGAATCTGTCTTTTCCAAAGTCGAAGAGTGGAGATTAAGCTGGAAACGATTTCAGTTTCCATGGAGATACTTGATTTATTTATTTTTAGGAAGCCATTTCTCATTATCCATTTTTGTTAAATTCTTCAGCTGATCTCTGAAAATGTAAGGATTGGACTAGAAGGTGCCCTGGGCAGCTAGGGTCATGGCAGGGCTTCAGCGAGAACTCATGTTTGAACATGTTTAGAAGCACAGCATGGCCGCTGGCTCTGCTCTTCCCATCATTTGCTGCAGGAAGGAGCTTCCCGGGGAGGAATGGCATGAAGAAGCTTCCCTGTCTCCTAGCACTTCCAGGGCACCGGGTGCTTTGATTCTGGGGTCTTTTAGTTTTCGGTCACTGCCACTTTCATATTATTCCTTCACTCACTGGCTCAGACACTATGCTCTGGACAGTAACTGAGAGTGTATACAGAAGCAGAGCGTGGAAAGTCACATGGCCAAGTTAGAACTGTCGAGAAGCCTTTCCTTTCCCTTCTGTTAGAATATCGGATATGCATTTTCTGTGGGAGTATCTTGAGGTTCTAATTCAGACTTCTATTATCTTCACATAGGAGTGCACTTCTTTTAAGACATGATGTGGATTGTTCAGAGCATTTTGGTGTTGGGGAATGTTTCCCTTAAAGAAAAGGAATATGTCAGGGGGGTGCTAGGTAGTGAGGCAGGAACGTAGGACAGCTCATGTGTGGCTTCTTAAGATTTCAGTTGCTAATAACATGTCCAGGAACTAAAATTTCAGCAGTTTCCCTGGGAATGGCTTTGTTTGTTTGTTTGTTTGTTTTGTTTTGTTTTGATACAGTATCTCATGTAGCCCATCCCCAGCACATCCCTGACCCAATCACTATTATTTACATTAAGGTAGGGTCTTGCTGACCTGGGTAGGTTGGGGTATTGCTGACCTCAGACCTGAGATTTTCCTACTTCAGCCTCCCAAGTGCTGGGATTTCAGGCGTGTGCCAAACAGCCTGTCTGGGACAATTTGTTTTGAGCGTGGATATATTCCAACCAAATGACTGCATGGATAACAGCCTCCGGAGGGTTCAGTGGACTGTTCACAATACCAGTGCTCTCACTTACCCTGGTGTGTGTCCAGAGCAATGAAAGCAACACTGGCCTCTTGGTCAACTAGTTCAAAAGTCACCCCCTTGTAGCTAGAGTTTTCCTGCCTGGCCCACAATCAGGACAAATCTCTCTCACCTGCCAGTCCCACAGCCGCTCAGACACAACCAAGTAAACACAGAGACTTATGTTGCTTACAAACTGTATGGCCGTGGCAGGCCTCTTGCTAACTGTCCTGATATCTTAAATTAATCCATTTCTATAAATCTATACCTTGCCACATGGCTCGTGGCTTACCGGCATCTTTACATGCTGCTTGTCCTGGCGGTGGCTAGCTGTGTCTCCTTCCACCTTCCTGCTCTTTCCTCCTCTCTGTTAGTCCCGCCTATACTTCCTGCCTAGCCACTCGCCAATCAGTGTTTTATTTATTGACCAATCAGAGCAACACATTTGCCATACAGAACATCCCACAGCACCCCCTCACATTAACAAAGTGCTAAATTCATGATGCTCTCTTCTCAGCACCCACAAGCAGGCATGTGGCTCCAGCTTCCTCTTCTGTCACTGATAGGTCCGTGCACAAACATGGCAAACACACAAAGAGACGTCCGGACATATACATTACAAAGGAAATAAGTAAACAGTCCTTCAGGAGCTTATGACTAGTCAGAGGAAATGATGGCTGTCAGATTCTGAGGCCCCTGTAGCCCACAGAAGCTCTCCTTCTTTATTTTTTGGAGGCAGATCTATGTAATCCTGGCTGTCCTAGGGCATTCTATGTAACCCGGTTGACATTTTTTTTTTCTGCTGGATCTTGAACCTGGGACCTTATGCAAACTAAGAAGTATTCTGCCACTGAACCATACCTTCAACCCTCCCTTAACCCTACCAGTTGTGTCTTTCAGGTGTTTCCTACAGCAGGCAGTTGTTGTTGTTGTGTTTGGTTTGGTTTGTTTTTTTTTTACCCATCAGCACTTCAGGCAGTCATGTTACACAGTAAAGCTGAATGAAGATTTTATATTTCAATCATGAGGCTATATTTTCCTTAACTTGGATGCTTCCTAAATTCTAATTACTTCATACAGACCTCTATCAGTGGCCACCTGCTGCAGACACATAATATCATTTGGGTGGTTCTTAAACTTTAGCATAGGAATCATTGGAGTCGGGGTGCAGATTTTGAAGACTGACAGTCACAAATTGAGATTAGTGGATTTCGGGATTGGGTTCTGGAACCCATATTCTTAGTGCCTTCTTGCAGTTAGGGAAACAACATCTACGTGTTCACTATTTGCACTTCCGTTCCCAAGTCTGCCTTCATTACTAAGGCCTGTGCCACTCTAAGTGCTGCTAACAAGACAGAGGCTGGCTTTAAGGCCCCAGGAAGTGTCTGAACTTCCCACAGCTGATTTTGAAAACTGTCCAGAGTTTTCCAGCTTGCTTTTATTTTCCTCTGGGGAAGCTGTGGTTATGTTGGTCACAAGAAACAAGGTTCTATTTGTTCAAGAATGTCTCAGACATCTGCCACTTCTTCACTGCTCTGGTTGAAGGCTTCCTCATTACCCATCTGGAGAGTCACTGACTTCTTCAGAGTCTCAACTCAGCCTGCTACTCTCTGGGTTCAAATGGCCGGTGGAGGTGATAGAAGTTACTGTGTGCTTTGGGACAAAGCACAGTCAGAGGAAGCATAGAGACGTGATCTAACACAGCAGCAAGTAGAGTCACGGGAGTGTGGCAGTTTCAGGGCATCCGTGTGAAAAGCCGGTTTTGTTGAGGATGTAACTCAGTTGGTAGAATGCTTGCCTAACATGCATGGAGACCTGGGTTCAGTCCCCAAGACTACATAGAACCAAGTGTGGTGGTGTATCCTGGCACTTGGGAGGTGGGGGCAGGCAGGGCAGAAGTTCAGGGTCAAGGCTGGAGAGATGTTCTCTGGTTCAGAGCACTGGCTGCTCTTCCAGAGGACCTGGGTTAGATTCCTAACATTTGCATGGTAGCTCTCAACCATCTGTAACTCTAGTTCCGGGGCATTTGGTACCCTTTTCTGGCCTCTGAGTTTATCAGGTACTCACACGATATACAAGCCTATATGTGGGCAAAACACCCACACATATTAAAAATAAATTTTTAAAACTTAAGTTCATCCTCAGTATGGAGTTTGAGACCAGCCTGGAGTGTTTGAGACACTATCTTTTTGTTTGTTTGTTTTTTGGTTTGGTTTTGGTTTGGTTTGGTTTTTTAGTTTTTGGTTTTTCAAGACAGGGTTTCTCTCTTTGTGTAGCCCTGGCTGTCCTGGAACTTGCTCTGTAGACCAGACTGGGTTTGAACTCACAGAGAGCTGCCTGTCTCTGCCTCTAGAGTGCTGGGACTAAAGGTGTGTGCCACCACCACTCAGCTGAGATCCTATCTTTAAATTAAAAAAGAAAGAAAGAAAAGAAGAAAAGGCCAGTATTAGAATGAAGTATGGCATTTGGGAGGAGGGAAATTGGTTTAATACTAAGTATAGACTATAATCTTGCGTAGGTGAAAAGCAGCAACAGTTAAGGCCACACCTAGGGGATGATCACATTTCTTCTGTAACCAGATTCCTGTGTTATGTTCATTAACTATATGCTCACAGAGGCACGCCTGCCTTTGTACATACTGTTTTCTTTTGTTTGTTTTCGAGATAGTCTCATGCTATAGTCCAGAATTCACTAAAGTAATCCAGTCAAGCCTTGAACTCCTGATCCTCCTCCTTCATTCCCCCAAGTGCTGGGATTACTGGAGCTTTGCACATGGTTTTGCTCCTTAGGTATTGCCTCACATTGAACTTATTTTGGGTCCCTAGATACAATACTGCAGATTAATTTGGTCCCTATCCTAATGGTAATTACAGTGTAATGCTATGGTGTTAACTGGGGAAAGGGGAGGGAGAAGCACAGGATGTTTTGCGTGGATGGGAAGCATACCCAATCTGAAGGGTCAGTACAGTTCCATACAAGAAAATGGCAGCTGAGACCCAAAGAATTAAGGATTAACTATGGGGTGGGAGAGAGGGCTCAGCAGTTAAAAGCACTGTCTGCTCTTACAGAGGACCTGGGTTTGATTCCCAGCACCCACGTGGTGGCTCACAACTATCTATCTGTCCAGGGGCTCTGGTGCAATACTCTGGCCTCTGTGGGTGCCAGGGCACATGTGTGGTGCATTTACATACATTTAGGCAAAGCACTCATACAAGTAAAAAAAATCCAATTCTTTTTTAAAGACTTAACTGTGAGTGGAGAAAGGAATGCTTAGAGATTAGCAGAACACTGTGTCCTTAGCACCCATGACAAGGAGGAAGAACCAGGAAACCCAAAGGAACTCTGTGATTAGAGAGGTTACTCAGCAAGGAGTGGCAGCCTGTGTCAGGGACTAGGTTGTAACTCAGTGATTGTTTTCGTACTTTATCCAAAAGACAGTGGAAGGTCATTGGGAGCTTTTGAAGTCAGGAGTGGAAGGTGTGGTTATGTGTTCAGATTAATGTTGGAAAATCACTACTTCAGGTTTTTCCTCCCTCCCTCTTTCCCTCCCTCCCTCCCTTCCTTAGAAAGCATTGTTGAATTCTAGGTAGAAATGAGTGGGGAAAGGTTTTCTGCAGCTATGCAGACCATGAGACAAGGACAGGGTGTTAGAACTGGTGATGGACAGGAATTAAAGTAAATTGTATTTTGAATATTGAATTGGTAGAATTTAGTGAGAAATGGATTTGATATGGGGAAAGGGAGGGAGGGAGAGAGAAAGAATATCCAGGCTAAATACTAAATTTCTGGATTGCATCAGGTATGTATAAAAGGTCTTTGTTTTCTACTTGTGTAGGGAATGTGTAGTATGTGAGCTCATGTGTGTGTACATGTGTGCAGGTTCTTGGAAGGTTAATGTTAGCTGACTTCCTTGATTATTCTCTACCTTGAACTTTGCATATTTAGGCATGTTCTCTCACTTGGCCCAGAGCTTCCTGACTGTGCTAGTCCAGCGGGCCAGCTTGCTCCAGGATCCCCCATCTCTGCCTCCCACATGCTAGGGTTACAGGTGGGCCACTGTGCCCACCAGGCATCTATACAGGGGCTCGGGCTCTGACTTGTGGTTCCCATATTTGTAAGGCAGGCACTTTACCCCCTGAGCCGTCTCCCAGATGGCCTTTGTGTTGACATTGTAAGGATTGCTGGAGAGGAGCAGATTTAAATGAAAGATCAGGAGCTTTTATGAAGCTATTTTCTCTGTGGGTCTTTGGTCTTGTCACTCACACTCCACAAAATTATGCTGCAAACTGCCCTCTTGCAAACCACAGGAGGGTCACACTGTCTCTTGGCTTCCTCAGTACCTGCTGTTTCATAGTCACCTGTGTGCTTGCCTGCTCCCTCATTAGACTGGGATTCCTTTGTCTGGAGGTTCTTAGCTGCTCTTGGGAGAGGGATACATTTCCCTCAAGTAGTTTCCACTGAGTTAAAGGCTTCTGTTATCTTAGTTCTGGATAATGCTGGGAGTAAGTTAATACTTCTTTATTGCGGAGCAGCATTTTGCTTTCTCATGAGGGTAAGACAGACCATAACACAGGAAGCTTTCCATTCCTGCCTCTTCTCTGTCTTTTGTCTTTGGCCCATCTCATAGTTCTTGTGTTGAAGTGAAGAGGTGGGAATAGACGTTCTGTAGGAACTGCTGACTTGAACATGAGGTTCAGAGTGTGGACTTCATGGCAGGTTTACCTGGTTGCTGCCAGAAAATGTCTGTGGGAGGCTCACTTTGTCTGTAGTTGCCGCAGATCTGTATCTTTTACTCCCGGTGAATCAAAACAAACACCAAGGGACAACTTACTACCTATTGTTTGTTCCTGCCAGACAGAAAGAGGAGAGGAGCAAATGACACAGACTGTCTGTGTCTTGGAGCTACACTGGGAAGAGTGGAATAAACTCTTTGGTGTCTCGCCATCCCACTCTTGGCCCTTTTATTTCTTAACTGCAAACTTCAGAACAGGACCTTTCCTACACCATTGAGTTGCTCATAATAGAACAGGATTCTATTAGCAATGTTTTTACTTTTTGGTAAAAGAAATATTCACCATTTTTCTAAGGCTATTTATATTCTGTTTTTGAATGTTGGCTATTGTTATACAGAACCTGGGTTTCAGGGAAATGAAGAGGATTGAATAAATGGGAGGGTGCTTTTGTGTGCTTATTTCCTTAAAAGTCTGTGGTTTATCTTAGAGATGGACTTCTCTGCTTTCTTCCTTTATTCTTCCTGCTGCTGTTTCTTCTCCTCCCTTCATCCCTCCCTTTCTTCTGCTTTCTCTTCTCTTCCTCCTCCTCCTCCCCCTCCTCCTTTTCCTTATCTTATCTCTCTTCTCTGTTCCTTCTTCCCAACTTCCTCTAAAGCTGGAGTGCTCAAGACAGTAGAACCTAGTGGAAAGTTTTACCAGGAACTCACAGACTCAAACAAGAAAAATTATTTTTTAATTTGGGATTTGTTTTGAAATGCCCAATTGAAAATAATTGCCAGTCATGGTGGCTCACATCTCATATCCTAGCATTAGGGACCCAGGAGCAGTCAGATCTCTGTGAATTTGAGGCCAGCCTGGTCTACGTATTGAGTTCCTAGATAGCCAAGGCTACACAGAAGGATCTTGTCTCAACAAACCAAAAGGAAAATAATTACTTGGGAATTTTGTTGTTGTTTGTTTTTCTGAGAGACAGTATCACTGTAGCCCTGACTGACCTGGAACTCACTGTGTAGGCCAGGCTGCTCTTGAACTCACAGAGATCTTCCTGCTTATGACTTCCCATGGGCTGTGATTAAATCCATGTGCCACCATGTTCTGCTTTTTGTTTTGTTTTGTTAAATGATTAAAATACAGTGTAGAATAATAATGTTAATAGAGTAATAGTCATAGTTATAGCCATGCTATACTAACACATCTTGATTTAGTATTTTCATTTATACATCCTGCCCAATATTGTTGCGTGTGCCTATTTTCAAATTGGAGTATGTTTACATGTTAGGAAAAGCATCATTGGCCCTGCTATTAGAAGAGGCATCGTTAGCTTCTGTCATCAGGCCAGCCTTTACAACTGTACCCCTGGGGTCACCATCAAGAGCAGATAAAGATCTGAGGAAATATATGTAGCTTGTCCTGTGTACTTTCAAAAATGATGGAAGAAAGGAAAAGATAACCTATAGGTATATTCTTTTAGTAGCATAATATTTTATTCTTTGAGAATGTCATATATGTATAAAATGTATTTTGATCTTATCCCTCCTTCTACTCCTCCAGAACCCCCAGCACATGCCCCTCCCAATTTTATTTGGCCTTTTTCCCACTCAATAGAGTCCAACTAGTGCTGCCCATATTCATATGGGTGTGGGTGCATTCACCTACCAGTGGGCATATCCCCAAAGAAAGACGCTTCTCCCTCCCCATGCAGCTGTCGACTGCCAACAGCTCCTCAGCGACGGTTGAGGCTTGGGTGTGAGCGCCTCTTCCTCTGAGGATGTATACTTAGTGGCTGCGATGGGGACTGTGTGAGTGTAATTACCAAGGAAAGCATGCAGTTTTGGTGCTTCCTCTTTAGATATTATTTCAGTGTTGTATGTAAGCGTGGCTGTACTTAGTGATCTTCAGTTGAAGTATTCTCTTGGAAAAGCTGTACCTCAAGGTACATTGTGTTTTGTGTGCGTCACTTGGTACAATGGGCTTCTGATACAGCCTTGTTTGCTAGGGAAGCCATTCTGACTGTAGGAACTGCTGCTTTGTTTCAGGTCGGTCTTCTCTCTTTCCCTTTGAAGACGCCTTCTTGGATGACAGCCATGGCGATCAGGCTTTATCATCTGGCTTAAGTTCTCCCACTCGGTGTCAAAATGGGGAACGAGTGGAGCGCTACTCTAGAAAGGTGTTTGTTGGAGGCCTTCCTCCTGACATCGATGAAGGTACCGCATGTGTTCATTACGAACTTTACAAGAGCTAGCTCTTATGCATTGTGCATTTTGTGCATTGTGCTTGGACCCTGACTCTTCTCCAGGCAACATCAATAAACACACATTGAATGTGTAAATGAAATTAAATGGTGACAAAGCTAACTTAAAAAACTACTCTAGTTCGCATAGGCTTTGGATGTGCTATGGAAATCTTCCTAACACTGGCTGGCTTGCTTGGTCAGTGCAGCTGTAATATTAATCTAAATAGGTCATGGTTTCTTTAGCTCTTTCATGACGTGTGTGTTGGGGTGCTAAAAATAGTTTTAGACTTACTACATTCAAGTTGTAGATGGCCACAGACTCATTTTCCTCTAGCTGTCCTCATATATGTGTTAATACTGTCAATTAGATTTTCTTTAGGATAAATTTCTTGCCATTGATGATAGAATGACATCCTACATCCAAGGAGTTACAAGGTCACAGTCTTCTACGAGTCAAAAGTCAAAAGAAAGAGAGAAAATAATTGAGCTGCAAGTAAAGTCTCATCTCAGTAAAGAAGGCAGTATGGAGATATAGGAGAGACAATTGACTTTTAACCCTTTTACGTCACCAAGTAGAGTCCTCTACTTTGTTGTCCTGTTCCTCATCAATAGAATTGTTTATAATCCTAGAGATTGCGTACAAATGAGTATATGTATATCTTTTCTTCTTTCTTTCTTTCTCTCTCTCTCTCTCTCTCTCTCTCTCTCTCTCTCTCTTTCTTTCTTTTTTGGTTTTTCGAGACAGTGTTTCTCTGTGTAGTTTTGGTGCCTGTCCTGGATCTTGCTCTGTAGACCAGGCTGGCCTCAACTCATAGAGATCCGCCTGGCTCTGCCTCCCGAGTGCTGGGATTAAGGGCGTGCACCACCACCTCCCAGCTTTTCAATTTACATTTATTTATTTGGGGAGTAGTGTGCATTCCACAGCACAGAGGATAATTTGTTTTGCTACCATATGAGCTCCAGGGGTTGAACTCAGGTCATCAGTCTTCATGGCATGGGCCTTTATGCACCGAGCCATCTCTCCTGTCCATGAAATTATATTTGAAACATTTTCTGCATCTTTACTTTTTTCCTAAAAATAGAGAAACATTCCCATTTTTGGAATCTCCTGTTTTGCTTGACATAAAGATCACCTTGGCTAGTATTAGATTTCCTTATTAAGTTTATTGGTAATAAAAGGAAAGGAATTAGAGTTAGAAACATTTTTCGTGGTTAGAAGCTAATAACCAATGTACTCCCGAGTAATGGCATCTCACTTTGCAGATTTTACTTTTGTAGAGATGCTTCAGAAAAGCTCTAAAAAGAAAATAAATGCAAAAGCAGGGGGTCCCTCAAACCATTTTTAAAGTAAAAAGATGTATTTTATGTTTCTTATGATTGCAGGTTTTTTTTTCCATTTTGCTAAATTCCTTCTTTGTTTTACAGATGAGATCACTGCCAGCTTCCGCAGGTTTGGACCTCTCGTGGTAGACTGGCCTCATAAAGCAGAGAGCAAGTCGTACTTCCCTCCTAAAGGTAATGGACTCAAGACATCACCCTGTCTGTCAGAGGCCAGGCTGCCTGACAGCTCCGTATAAGGCATTCTTACAAGTCTTGAAATAGCTGTTGACCCCTTTCCCTAAGTAAAATAACACTGATCACCATTATGTGTGAGAGAATGGAATCTAGGGCTTCACGCATGCTAGGAAAACACTCTACCAGTGAGGTTCTTCTCCTGCACTGAATGTTGGAGACATGGTCTAGCTTTGAACTCTATATGTATCAGAGGATGACCTTGAACTCCTTAGGTGGTATGATTACAGGTACGTGCCATGTAACTGGCTATAAATCTAAAGTTCTTAATTGCATTGTATTAGTCTCATTTAGAAATAAGGATATCACAGAGGTGAACATATTCAGGATGGTCTTTAAAGATGAGTGAAGTCAGAACCTTAACCATATTTGAGCTGAGTAACTGGTGATCTCAAATATGGACTATGAACAAACAACCTGCATGGCATTCCTGTTCCACACCTTGATGGACAACTATTAATCTTCCTAAATTTCATCTAAAAAAATGAGGATATGATTATGTCTTCATGTGCTCTCTTACGCTTAAACAAGAAATTGCACGTAGAATACTTTGCATAGTACCCAGGTATCACTGAGGGCTCATTTGTTTGAGCAAAGGAGTGGTTTTCATGGTTAGTTTGGTTTTTTATTGTTCGTTTGTTTTTGGTTTTGTTTGTCTGTTTTAGTGTTTGAAACAGGGTTTCTCTGTATAGCCCTGGCTGTTCTGGAACTAGCTCTGTAGACCAGATCACAAAGATCTGCCTGCCTCTGCCTCCCAAGTGCACCACCACCACCAGGCTTCATGGTGAGTTTTGTAGAGAAGTTAGGAAGATCTAGGATACTAGCAGTGAGAATAGGGAAAGAAAGAGATCACTGGTTCCAGTGATGGAGCCGTCATGATGGCAGGAGGTTTGCTGGCAGGGTGTATTAAAACTCCTTCCGCCAGGCGGTGGTGGCGCACGCCTTTAATCCCAGCACTCGGGAGGCAGAGACAGGCGGATCTTTGTGAGTTCAAGGCCAGCCTGGTCTACAGAGCGAGATCCAGGAAAGGCACAAAGCTACACAGAGAAACCCTGTCTCGAAAAAAGCCAAAAAAAAAAAAAACAAAAAAAACTCCTTCCACTAAATGGTAGACTGATGGCGTTGTTGGCCAGAGGGAAAACCAAGTTGCTATGTTGATGATTTGATGTAGCGTTATCTGTCCTTATATCTGAACTGAGCAGAGACTCCTACAGGCACAGGCACTTAGTTTATAGTCAGGCCTTTGGGAGCAGAGACAGGTTGGAGACACATGTGTCTTGAGTCATCTTTTTGAGAAGGGAGAGGAAAATGAACAAATAAGTAGATTTTATAGTAATAGTTACTAAGATCATGAAATAGAGATGGCCATGGCCTTCTTGTCAAATACTTGGTATTATAAATAATACCCAATAAAAGTGATGGAGTGATAGAACCAGAGCAAAACTGCAGCTTTCCCTGAGCAGTGAGAATGATGTTGCCTCCTCCTGAGCAGAACTTACTGTTAGCATCTTGTTTCCTTGTAGGCTTTATGCCTGTGTGTGCATTCATGTGAGCGTGTGTGTATGCATGTGTATGGTATATATGCATGTGTGCATACAGGGCTGGGGGTATAACAGCTAAGATGCAGTCTTGTGTTCACACTTTGATCTCTTATCCCCACAAGTATCTAATGGCTTTTGGTGGCTGCCTCACCTATTCCACGCCTAATTTATTTGCTTGCTGGCCATTTAGACCATTAGTAATAATACTTATGTTTATGTATTCTTGCCTGTGCCCTTTTCTTTCAAGTTGTTTTCTTTAGGCTAAATTAGAAGCTACTTAACTAGAGATGAAAATCTTAATGACTCCGGATTTGATGTCACATGGCTTCCCAAAGCAATCTCTTTGTGAAGTTTATGCTAATTTGGACATCTGCAGCAAGTTTCCTCTTGAGTTCCCAGTCAGATAAATGGTGCATTGCTGCTGTGAACTCACCTTTTTGCTTCTTTGTTTGGTATATAATGGACCTCTGCAGAAGCCAGGGGCCACGTTGGTCTGAATCATGTGCCTGAAATGGTTCATCGTTTTTCTCTAAGACCCAATTGGCTGAATCTTGGTTGCCTTCTACCATCACTGCTTATCTTTACGTCTCATGAGGGAGCTCAGGGTGACCTTGATGTCCTGATTTTCTTTAGTACTTGCATTACAGATATACTCCACTTTGCCCAGCCCTGCTGTCCCTTGAACTGGACAGCAAAGTCCTCCTAGAGCAGTGGGACTTCTTTTTGTCTCAACTTCCCCCAGATTTCTGAATGGGATGCTCCCTGTCTTCCCTCAGGTCTCTGCTCAGATGTCACCTTGACAACAACGGCTGTCTGTCTTGACTTCTGTATCTAAAGTAGCTGCCCCTAAGCCCTCCGCTCCCCTTCTCCTCATATTTCTTTCTTACCTTCAAGTTACTTTTCTTTGAAGTCCCTGTTTCTGTTTTCCAAACGCGAGTGTAAGAGTGGGGAGATCCTTCCTGCCTAGTTCACTGCTTTGCACCAAGCACCTTCATGCCTGGCACATTTTCCCTTGAATACTTTTTAGATGAATGAACCACAGCTTTGCAAGGTGATGAACAGGCTCATTGCTTGCTCAGAGAGTAGAAATCCATCAGGTTCTAGAAGCATCTTTTCATTAGTGCACATAGCTTTTATTAGACTGGCTTGAACCTGAGGGATCAATAGTTAATATTATTTTACCTGGGAAATAAAGGAAGAGATTTTTTTCATTCATTTTTGCTTAGAAGAGATGTACTTTGACTATATTATCTGATAAATTATGTTCTTTCTAAGGCTGTAATTCATATAGAAATTAGTCATTTAAACTGTATGACTCAATATATATTTTCATAGCTGCCTGAAGACCAAAGTAGCCCTTGTCTTTTCTGAACCCTGGTGCTCTGTCATTCTCACATAAGCTCAAATATTTCCAAAGAGATTTCTCAGGCTTGGAGCAGGTCTGAGTTGCTTTTTATCTATAGTTTAGCTATAAGACTCTGCCTCCTTGGTGATACCTCACCGTTTATGTATCTGGATGAGCTGCTTTGTAGTGAAGTTTTAGACTGGACAGATCCCAGATGCTACAGTGCTACCTCAATGCAAGGGTGTGGCTGTAAGTGACAAGAGGATCTGAAGAGAAGAGGAGCTTTGATGTGAGCAGGTGCCATGGTGGCTATAATAGGGATGTCAGGCAGCTGAGATGTGAACACGGGGAGCTAATTCTCCACTGCTGTCTTCCGACAGGAGTCAGCTCCAATGTTTCCGTATTTCTCGTTGAATTCCAGAGGGGGAATGTGATCAGTCCAGTTTGTATTTTAAGACTTAGCTATAACGTAAGTTATCCTCAAGGTAAAGTCCTGGATTCCTTGACTGCTTAATAAAGGAACAGCTCGCTTGTACTTCCTGGAGCCCAGGGCTGTGAATGTTACATCTAGGAAGATAACTTGGCACAGCAAACATAGTGATAGACGTTTAGTGTACCCTCTTTCAGTGTCTCGGGGAGAACACCTCCCTACCCTGGACTGTCTGTCCTGGTTCTGTGTGAGGCATCTGCTCCAGAGACTGCTATAATCTCACCCCTTGGGAGGGGGTGTGGAGTCTGAGGAGCCATGCAGAGGATCTAGCCATGGAGAGCAGCTGAACTCCCAGTGCTGGCAGAGGCTTCTGGGGCAAACATGGCAACAGCCAGTCTCAGAGGTTGGGCAGGAGATGCCTCCGACACCCTCCAGTGATGAAGGAGGGTTCAATCCACAGTTTCCTTGGGCAGCTGGTGCTAGCTTTGTCAAGCCAGGGCGTAGGTCCAGTGCATGCCAGGTATACAAGAGTAGAACCAGGTACTCAGCAAATACAGGATGACCCAGGTGATGACTCCCTTCCACTGTCAGAAAAGCACATGTGTCTTTTGTTTTAGCATATATTTTTATCCAATTTTATGTGTGGGGATATTTGTCCACATGTATGTCTGTGCATGTATGTCCATGCATGATGTGTATGCTTAGTGTCAGGAGGCCAGACAGTTGTCAGCTGTCATGTGGGTGCTTAGAATCAAACCCAAGCTCCCTGGAAAGAGCAGCCGGTGCTCTTTAGCACAGAGCCCTCTCTCCAGCACCAAAAGCATGTGTTTCTGAGTGGCTGTTTCAGCTGCCATCCCAGAGCTTTTCTGTGCTATCAAGCCGGCTTACCTGCTGACCTTGAGATAAGGCGTGCAGTTGTGATGGTTTATGTAACACTGCCATGGTTTGTGAGCCTGGCAGAAGGCAGGCCACGTGGATTCAGACCCACTTTGAGCCAGCCAGCTAAAGAGATAACTGTTTGAGGGACAAGACAGGGTCAGACACAGGATGTTGGGGAGCTGTAGTAGGCTGGAGTGTAGCACCTATTTCATTTTTTGTTGGTTTGTCTAAAATCTGACTTTGGAAAGAATGGTTTACAAATGTCACATTTATTTTCCCCCCTTGTAGGTAGTTTGAATGGAAACAAGTCAGTGTTGCTCTTGTCTCGAATTCCAAGTTTTTCCACCTTGTGGGTTATGTAAACAGATTAGTTGAGAAGCCTAGTGGCTTTAGCATGTAGTTACTCTTTCACACTCCATAATAAATACTTCGAGTAATATTCTTTTATTTTCCTTTCATAAATGTAGGTCTTGGCTGATAGTGCTAACACTCTGGTGAATTTTGAATGTATTTTAATATTTTATCTACTTGCAGTTTTCATTCCAGGGAGTGATTTTCTTGTGAAAACATGGAAATTGCACTGTACTGTACTGAGATGGTTTTTGTCTTGTCCTGTTTAGACAGATGGAGCAGCTTCTATTTTTACTTTCCAGATCATAGTATATTCCCACTCAGACTGTTTTTATTAAACACCTGTCTTCTCAGCATTGTACTCAAGTCGAGCTGTGAATTTGGTTTTCATGAAGCATTTATAGCTTGGGGAACTGTACAGGAAGGAGAACAGCTTTCGGAGCAGATAAGCCACAGGACCAAGCTTGAGCAACTCCAGAAATGAGAGACAGTGTACGAGGTCACAGTGGTACATGCTGTACCCAGGCAGAGGTGCTAGGAAAGGGCAGGCATGTGCTTAATCCAGGAAACTGTAAGGACTCCATTGAGGACTTTGTTTGGAAAAAAGCACATTTCAGAAACCGAAATGAAATGCAAATTTGGCAGGTGACGGAGAGAGGATGTTTTAGCTTTGGTTTGGACTTGCTGACAGGGTTTAGATAGGACCCAGGCTGAAAGTGTGACCAAGAAAGAGTAGATTGAGTAAAAAGACTGGAAATGGGAAACTGGAGCTGGGGGATGGCTCAGTTGCTAAAGTACTTGTTGGGCAAGCATGAGGACCTGTTAGCTGTCTGCAGAAACCACATGAAAAGGTCAGGCGTGGCGGCAGATGCTTGTCATCCCGGCACGGGAAAGGTGGAGACAGGATTCCTAGGGCTTGCTGGGCAGCCTGCTTGGCCCAGTCAGCACACTTCAGGCCAGGAAGAAGCCACCCAAAGTTGACCACATACAAGTGGGGGGAGGGGGGGGGGGGGGAGGGAAAGAGCTATGAGAAACTGATTAGAATTATTGAACACTGACAGTCAACTTGGGTTGTCTCTCAAATAGAGTAGGTGTCCATAGTCTTGAAGAAGGGAAACTGTCATAGAGAGAAAATGTGTCATCAGCAGAATCAAGAACTAATCTGAGGACATTGAACTCCAGAGGAAAGAAGAATTTAGAGTGTTAGACTTAGTCCTGAGACCACAACTGAGGCAAGTGTCTCTGGTAAAACATCTGACAGTTGTCTGAGGATGAGGGAAGAGCAACGAGTAGAGGACAAACGTCAGGCGTCTGGACTTAGGAGGGAGGGGTGCCAACAAGTTCCTAGCTGGGTGACATTGAACACTAAGGAATTTAATCTCTGAACCTCATGGACTCATCTGAGATAGTGTCTCAGGTTTTTCAGATTCCATGAGGCCATGCACAAAAGCCCCAGCACAAGTCTGAAGATTGTTAGGTGTGAAATAGCATGCACTCCATAAAAATGTAATACTTTGTAATAATAAAAATCACCCAACTGGTTTGATCAGTTTCTTCCGCACTCCCTGGTTGCAGTTTTCTCTGCTCAGGTACTTATTAGAACTGACAGTGACTTGAACAAACAGAGTGGCAGACTGCACAAGGCCCTCATTGTACAGAGCACACGTGATTACATAAACAGAGCTTTAACCTAACTCTCCAGGTCACTGCCCCGGACTGCAGAAAGTACGCTGCCAGTCTTCATTCTGGGGGTGCTTCTCAGTCAACTTGTTTTCTTGTTCATTCCCAACTACTCCTACCCTTTCCCACTCACAGCCAGCCCACAGAGAAGCAGTTATTGGTGTAGTAGAAAGCAGAAAATGGGCTGGAGCTAATGTGTGTCTCAGCTCTAGGTAGTAAATATAGACAAAGAAATCTGGTTCTGACTCCAAGGGGCATGTTTAGGAATCCCAGAATGTGAGCAAGTCCATTTGCAGAGCCGTGTGTACATTGAGTGTGGGCTAGTTTCTTCCCCTGGAGCCCTCCTCGTGTTTTCCCTGTGTGAGCATGAGGGCTGCCTCTGTGTTCAGAATGTGATTTCTCTATCAGCTCTTCCTTACTGAAACTAATCTCTCTTCTCTCTTTGAGGTTTAGGTTTTTTTTAATCATTTATTTATTTTTATTTTACATGCATTGGTGTTTTGCCTGCATGTCTGTGTGAGGGTATCAGATCCCCTGGAACTGGAGTGAGCTGCCATGTGGGTGCTGGGAATTGAACCTGGGTCCTTTGGAACATCAGCCAGTGCTCTTAACCACAGAGCCATCTCTCCAGCTTGAAGTTTAGTTCTTAAGAATGTTTTTTAAAACTGATACTTTAGCTTTTTAATGCACTATTTCTTATTTTTAAGGACTTAATGTTTTTTTTTTCAATTTGTATGTATGTATACCACATGTGTGTACCTGTGGAGGTCATTGGATCCCCTGGAGCTGGAGTTACAGGTGACTGTGAGCCACCCTGGGTGCTGGGAACAGAACTCCAGTCCTCTGGAAGAGCAGCAAGTGCTCTTACCTGCTGAGCCATCTCTCTATCCCCTAATATACTGTTTCTAGGTGAGAGTTCTCTACTTGCCCCCATGACCTCATTGCATGTTAATGTATAATATAAGTTCCTGTACCTAGGGCACATAAGAGTTCAAACCATTTTGGAGTTCAGGTTTTCAGTGTCCAACAGGAAAATAAAGGAGAGCCCTAGTTCTTTAGTGGTCTAGGCAGCAGGCAGGGACAGGTGGGATGATTGACATGCTCCAACCCCATGTTCTCACTCATGGCTCACTTGCTCCTTTACACACGAGTCTGAATGTGGCCTGTCCATGCCATGGCTTGCTCCTCCCCGAACTTGGAATGGCCTTGCTTCTTGGAAAAAATAGTCCTCTCCAGCTAGATCTGGCTTCTACTCTGTAAGTTCTCTGGCTTGGACAAATCTACTGCAGTGTTTCTTACTGGTGTTCTGTAGGACATACCTGCAGCACCACACTTTCCATGTTAATAGTCATTTATTTACATCCTTATATACAGATGACACAGATCTTAGTTTCTTCAGGGCAGGCTCCTTCTTTGCTATTATTCATCTTTGTAGAACCAATGCCTACCATCATGCTTTGCACCTCTTAGATATTTTTGGTTCTCTTGAAATTAATCCAAAGACAAACCTCCTGAGGCAAACCAGGTAAGTCTTCTGACCTGAAATTCAAGGTCAGAGAGAATCTTTGAAACAGACTGCTTGTGTCATTTAAAAAAAAAAAAATCAGAAGGCAGGAAGCTCAGGCTGAGGTGCCCTTCAGATTGCTCTAGGAAGGTTGTGTGAGGTTGGGAAGCTTGGATTTTGTGAGGTGCCCACCTACCCAAGGCTTGGGCCTATCTTTCCAGGGTTGCTCTGACTTGATCAGAAGCTTGTATGTTTGTTGGCCACCATTTTATGAATACAAACCAGGACATAGCCCCATACACGGGAAATTTTTTTTCTCATTTATGGCTATTACTTGAAACATGTAAATCACCAATAACATTTTAAAGGCAGGTACAGGTCATGGGCAGTGGGTCAGCTGGTTCAAGGGACAATTGCTTGGATTTAGGAAGTTTTCCTGGGCCACCAAGGCCTGGCAGCCATGGCCAGTTAGTTGCTGAGGGTATCAACCAGCTGCTCTAGGCTATCTGATATTCCCAATCAAAGAGCTGGAGTCTGAAACAGGCCAAAGAAGCAGTCCAGGCCGAGATTAAATAGTACATAATGCCTGCAGAGACTAAAGACTTCAGGGCCAAGGAGTCTGCTGCCCTGAACCAGAGAGAGAGAGAGACCCAGAAGAAGATGGCCATTTCCAGACCTACTAATGTCAGAAAAGAGATGAGCTGTTGAATGTTGTCATGGTCTTCGTATGTGACATCTGTCCAGAAATCCACAAAAGCAACTACATAAATGGATAGAAGGACATGCCTGTTGTAAGGGGTGGCCTTGATGTCCTCATGGAATAGGAAGCCTCAGCAGAACTTGAGTTCTGTTCTAGTGGCAGGCATTACGTTAGAGAGGAGCAAATCTGGCCTTTGTGCAGACTCAATATGTGTCTAAAGATAATATCTTTTAGCTTCATATTTCTTAGAGACTTAGTGAGTTTATGTTGTTTATTTTCCTATGTGTTCAGCTCAAGCACCATGTAAATCAATTCCTTGAAAAAGAGATTAAATAATTTCCTTCCATCTCAGTAAAGGCATTGTCTGTGAACAAGTAGTAAATAGCTCTTTGTAACTTGTGTAGCAGCCGCTGGCCTTAAAGCAGCCCGTTCTGACTTTGGGCCAGAGCAGTGAACACTAGGATTCCCAGGTGACAGGACTCAGGACCTTGCTGCTCATTCTCATGTAAAAGAAAAAAATGTTAAAGGCATGTCCTTAGTGACATTTTTATCTTGTTGTTTTTAGATGAGACAGTGTTGATAATGGGTAACAATGTCCTTAGTGACATTTTTATCTTGTTATTTTTAGATGAGACAGTGTGATAATGGATAACAAACTGTGAGAGTTTCCAGATCTGGCTTAAGTTTTAACTCAATTCAGCCTCTAGCTTTGAATCTGAGAATTCCCGTAAATTCCTCATCTGTGAAACGGGGATCATGACAACTGTATTTACCCCATGAAGCCTGTGAGATGAGATGAGCCAACAAATATGCTACTTAGCCAAGTTCCTAGGATGTTTTGAACACCCAAGGCCTGGTAGTCACAATAGTAAGCTTGGTAATAATTGTTATTTATATGGGGATCAAATATTTAAAATTATAATATGAAAGCATATTTAAGACCTTAGGAAGCTTTGTGTTTAAAAAGCAACCAAGAACATTTTAGAGGTGATTCTTAGTATGTTCTCAGGCATTAAAAGAGAAAGTCCTTTTAATTAAATTACCCTTCTAAAACCTAGGCAAATAAAATGGAATTGTGCCCTATGCCTTCCTGTTCTTTCTCCTTAAGGAAATTGCACTGCCAGTCCATGTTTGTCTAAAATCCCTCCCTGTTCCAGCCCTACTCTTCCAGTGGAAAGCTAGGAATTTCATTCTTACTACTCCGTATGTAACCCAGGGTTTTGACAGTGGCAGTGACCACAAGTTCCTCCAGGGCCCACCTCTCATCTTCAGACTGGCTCTGAGCTGAGGCTTCCCGTTTTTTCACCATGGCTTAGAAGCCCCCCCCCCCCCCCCCCCCCCACATACCTCAGTCACCATTACTGAAACTGGAGGCATTTTATGAACTTGTGTCTGTTACTGGCTCAGAGCACAAGAGGTAATGGAGAGAGTTTTTGGCTAAAGCAAAACAAAAAAATTCAAACTAATAGAACCTGCCATCAAATTTATGATTACAGAAATAATATTTATAGGTATAATTGGCTTTTATTAAAGGGTATGTATTAAAACCAGAAGATTAAACCATATCTGTCAATTTTCTCTTGGTGGAAATGGCTAATGATATTTGAAAGCAGATATCTAGTCACTTTATTGTTTGCTACTATTCAGCCCATCAAGTAATTTTAATTAAGGCTTTTTTCCATATCTAGAATACTTCCATTTATTGACCAAATACTTTGTAAATGCCAAATAGAAAGTAGTACATATCATTCACTTGGATTCTAATTTTTATGAGGTCATATACAACAGCTCGACTTTAATTTTAAACACATCATAAATAATTAGAAATGGGGGCTGGAGAGGTGGCTCAGTGGTTAAGAGCATTTGCTGTTCTTTCAGAGGACCCAAGTTCAATTCCCAGAACCCACATCAGGAGGCTTACAACCACTTGTAACTCTCACTTCAGGGAATCCAACACCCCTGGCCTCCTCAGGCCCCTGTACTCACGTGCACCTACTCACATGCAGATACACATACCCATACATAATTCAAAATAATAAAGAATGCATGAAACAAAGTCAACACTTGTGTGGTACTCCCGTTTACAAGACATCTTTACAAATATTATCTCACAGGTTAATATCACTGTAAGATGAAAAGTACAAATGTTTTCTTCATTGTTTAGGGGAAAAAAGACATGAAGAGACTCAGAAATGTTTATTATTAAAGTTCATGGTTCCACCACTTATGACCTCACACCAGCCACTTAATCAGTCCATACAATTCACTGAACTGTGAAACAGTTTAAAAAGGTGCCTACTTCATAGGCCAGGAAGATGGAATGAGTGGGAAGCACAGGGCCTGTGTCCGTGCATGGTGTCATCCAGGTCATTATTAACTGTTAGAAAATGTTAGGACTCACACCTGCATCCAGGCCTCCTGACTCCTAATCCAGAACTTTTCATCATTCCAGTGACCCATAGACATGATGGCCATAAAGACAGTTCTCCTTTAATAAGAAAAAGGAGCTGGAAGAGAAGTATTTGGATCTCCCAGCACAATAAAATAAATGTTTGAGAGAGGCACTAATTATCAGAACTGGGTCACTATGCATTGTGTTCATGTATCAAATTATTATCATGTGGAACCACAAATTTGTATAATTATTACATGTCAATTTAAAATTATGTTGCAAGCAAGATGTAAAGGTCCATGCCTGTCATCCCAACTCTCCAGAAGCTGAAACAGGAAGATGTCCAGTTTGAGGCTAACTAGAGTTACACAACCAGTTCTCGGCCAGCCTGAAATAGTCAGACTCTGTCTCAACAAGGAAATCACATACACCATTTAAAAAAAAGAAAACAAAACAACCCCACCCCCAGCTATGTTCAAGGAAATCCCTCCAGTTAGTATTGATGTCTGCTGGTCAAAGTGAAGATCGTAAGTGGCTGTAGCTACTCCCCGTAGATGGGACATCTATATCAAAACCCCTCCCCTCCCCACCCCAGGGCTCAGAGAACACCCATCCAGGAAGAATGTAAAAGCCGAAGGCTGGAGAGAGCACTGTGAACTGCTGTCTTTGGGGATATGACGTGGCCATTGTGCTCATGAACTCTACACAGCTTTGGTTACCTGCACACCTTGATAAGCCAGTCCAAATTCCAGCACAGACTAGAGAGGATCTCACAAAGTCCCATCCCTAGCTGGGGGTAGAAATTCCGTTTTCTTCAGGAGTATAGCCACTGCTGCTTTGTCCTGCTTCAGTGGATGACCTCACACCTGTACACATATGGGCAGGCCTAATTGGACTCAGTGGGTTATGTAAAAAAAGAGGAGGAAGAGGAAGAAGGGAAGGAAGGGAGGAGAGAGAGGCAAATACCATTAAAACACATCGTGTACAAATACGGAGTTTACAAAAAAGGAATTAAAAAAATCTTTAAAAACTTTAAGCAGAAAAAAAAATTGACATTTGGAGATTGTAATTCCTTGGGGAAACAGCAGCAGTGACATGTGAATACACATAATTCACATAGTATACAGTTCATCAATTTAATATGTGTTATTCAATAGTTTTCTGTATATTCACAGACTTGTACAACCATCAGTCACTAGGATCAATTTTAGAAAAAAATCTTTATCTCAAAAAGAAACTGTATTCCCGCTGCCCTCTAGTTACAGGTAGC
>CABHPP010126670.1:1877-15181 GCA_902168425.1 Peromyscus attwateri | reverse complement strand
CATTGATTAACACTCATCCGATTTTTATTTCAGAGGTGAAGAAATGGGTCTAAGAAAGAAAGGAATTGTCTTGCTCAGCGTCATAGATTGAAACCATTGCTCTTTAAACGAGGGTCAAACGTCGTAGACTATATATACTCTTCTTCCATTTGATTGTTTTCAAGGTAGAATTGAAATAAGTTTTTTAAACAGCTTAAGTTTATCCCCTCATGAGCCGTGGCTGTGTTCCATCTTAATTCCGCCGCTTTTTTGTTTGTTTGTTTTCTTTTTTAAGTAATTGAAACCATTTCCTTACCAGGCTGAAAGTTTTCAGTTTGTAATCTCTAAGAAATACTTCCCTTGACTCAGTTCTCAGGAACCGTTGCTGTTATCACTTCTGATGGGAGAATGATTGTTGTGAGTAGCATTTTTATTCTTCTTACTCTTTCTTGTAGGCTTACTGATTGTAAGTAGCATTTCTGATCTAATGTTCAGGTACCACAGTATAACTTGGATTCTAGTGTTCTTGTGATTCAGCTGACAAACCCTTGTCTATTGATTGCCAATATAACTTTTCTAATAAACCTTGAAGGCTTCTGATACAAAATGCCGAGCTGTTTAATAAGCTGACTCATTTTCTTCTTGGATGTTTTATTTCCATTCCATTACCTTTTGTTTGTTTTTAATTTAGAGATCTTTAACGATTTACATATGCATATGCTTTCTATAGGTTGCTTAACAGTGGGGAGATCCAATCTGAGAAATGTGTATTCAGTGATTTCATTGTTCTTAAAAAATAATGAGTGCAGTTTCAGAAACTAGTTAGCTATGACTTCACTAGGGTATGATCTTTGGGACCATTGCTTTATCTGCTTGCTGTCTCTGAAATATTTCTTGCATGACTGTAATTTAATCCCATGTTTTCTTGTTTGTGATTTCAGTTTATTTTTTCTTAAAGATTTATTTTTACTCATGTTTGTGTGTATGTCTGTGTGAATGCCTGCCTTGTGTGTGGGGCTACAGTACACAAGGAGCCCAGAAGACTTTGTCAGGTGCACGGGACCTAGAGTTACAGGCAGCTGTGAGCCACACTATGTGTGGGTGCCAGGAAGGGTCCTTTGGAAGAACAGTATATGCTCTTAACCACTGAGCCATCTCTTCAGCCCCTTTATTTTCTTCTTAATCCTTTTGATTCTTCTTACTCCTTAGTGAGTAATACCAGTCAAAGGGATAGACTGCCATAGACTAAATGTGTATCATGTGCTAAGAATTTTGTGTGTTACTTAGTGTGCAAACAACCTTGTGAAGAATTACCACTTACATTGTAGGTTAGGAACCAAGTTTAGGGAAAAAAAAGTTACTTTCCCAGACATTCAGTATAACAAGTGACAAAACTGTAGTGTTGTAAATTGTGTTTTATTCCCAAATGAAGATCACTTCCCTTGCTTGTTCTTAATAAAGGGCGCAAATATGTAGGATTTTGTTTGTTTGTGGTAGTGGTGAGTTCACAGTCTTAAATTTGTGAACTGTGGGCAATTAGTAATAAGTAATTAGGAGTATGTTAGTTTCAACACTGTAAGAAGTTTGTTGCTATTAACAGATAATTTGCAAATAGCTGATTTTTGAAAACGTCATGTTTGAATTTTTTATTTGTTAGAAAATGTTTATAGAAGAAAAGCTAAACAGAAACATTACATTACATTCAGTAGTTCTGTCTTTATCACATAGTCACCTGACAAAGTATTTGCATATAAAATGAAGGCGAGAAGACCTTTTTAGGGGTTTATGGTAACCACCATTTGATAATTGCTATAGTAAATAGTCCAATTTGTTTTTCTTCCCAATTCCCAGATTATAAGTTTCTATTTATTCCATTCTGATTTTATATAATTATGGCTTTAAGAACATAGGAGTTTAATGGTTCACCCAAGAGATTAACCACCCAAATCCAAAATAAACTATTTCTTCAGAAACTTAAACAGCATTCCTGATACTACATTTTTCTGTAGCCACACAATTTTTCCTGATTGTTTCCTTCAACTTAAGTTTCTGATTATTTCGGCTCTATATATGTCGACTATAATACTAAGAGAATTCAATAGTACATACACACAAGACATAATATTGGCAACAAGGATATACTGAATGTTAGCTGTAACTACCATGTGATTTTGTGTGTATTTATAGATTAGTTTCTGGAAAGCATTGTTTACAGCAGAATAAATAGCGTGGTTACTTTGTGATCTGGCTCTAGAGCTCCTCTTGTGTTTCTATACTGAATCTACTGTTTACTATCCATGAAATCTCGAATCACCATTTTCTGGAGCATCGGGTCCCGAATTTGAAGTGGACAAAACACTATACTATCTCCAAGGTGAAGAAAAGTGGTGGTGATTTATGCAGTGTGTTTCTTTAGCCAACGTCTTTCACTAAGAAGTAACATACAGTGATCCGTTGCATGGCTGGTTTGTGCGTCTCATTATTAATGTTAAAAAAAAATCATTTTATCTTAAATGTGTCCTGTTTTACTTTGTGTTCTTAGTGCTAGTTCCTAGACTGTGTGAGTTTACTTACTTGGAAGTGCTAGTGCCTGGGTGTCCTTTGCAGCTGCACCATAGTCAGGTTCCTGGTACAAGTGTTTCCCGTCATAAAGCAAGGAAGAGGTAAGCTCTGTGTCATGGAATACTTCTGGACTACAGAAGACATTTTATCTGCGTGTGGACTTATATTAAGACATGAGTACTTAGCCGGCAGCTGAAATGGTTCTAAGTTTGATTTACATATTCAGAACCAGAATATATTTCGTTTTTTCTTGCATGTTTTCTTTTCAGGGAACACTAAAAGGTTTTGACCAGACCATTAATTTGATTTTGGATGAAAGTCATGAGAGGGTGTTCAGCTCTTCACAAGGAGTAGAACAAGTCGTATTAGGATTATACATCGTGAGAGGTGACAATGTGTAAGTAAAATAAGTCATTTTGAGTAAAGTTACATTTTCACTACTGGTGTGCTTGCATTATGGAAGAGAGACCCCAATTTATATGATGTTATCCATACGTTAATAGAATTGTGTATTTATCTGTTTTGTAGATATAGTTTATCTTGTATTTAATTTATACTTTTTATGGTGAGATACCTCAGGAACCAACTAAAGTGGTCTCTTCACAAACCAGACATTTACCTCCTGAGACTCCATGTGTATTTACTTATTTGAGAATTGGCCTTTGAACATAGAGTCTTGTACATGCAGAACATGCAGTCTCCCACTGATGTGTGCTCTCCAGCTCTCTTTACTTTTTAAATTTTGAGACAAGGCTTTTCTAAGTTGCTTAGACTGACTTTGAACTTTGGATCCACGTATTACCATAGCCTCTATGTAGCCTAAACTACTGTTTTGTATGTGTTCTTAATAGGAAAGTAACTTGGATAGGCCCAGCAAGTGCCCTGCTCTGCACCAAATTCTTTCTTAAAGAGGCTTCTTAACATCTTGGAAAATCTCTTTAAAAATCTCCTGTTTGGGCTATTTTAAATAATTCGGGCTTATTTAGCTGTCACTGTTTTTAGTGAACTGGATGTACTTAACATGCCCCATGAAAAACCCGTTGTCTTGAATTGAGGACACTGACAGTCTAGTTGGAGAATATCTTAGAGGTGGCCATTTGACAAAGGCTGCAACCGTTCTGAGCAGTACTCCTACTTGCTTTGTGGAGATGTGGTATTTGAGAAGTGCCTGGTGACCAAGGAACTAAATTTGAACTTTGGAGTTTGGGGGATTTTTTTTGCCGATGTTTTTGCTTGCTTGTTTTGGTGTTTTTTTTTTTTTTTGATAGTAACCTGGCTTACCTGGAACTTGCTGTATAGCCCAGACTTTCTTCATTCTCCTTCAGCTTCCCAAGTATTAGGATTATAGGACTAATCTGCCTTATGTGGCTAAAATTTAAATTTAATTTAAATGTTTCTAGAATACTATGAAGAGTCAAAATATGATTACAGGACAGCAAAAGATATTAGTAACTTTAGGTGGTTTGAAGGGATATGTAAGATGATAGGAGAAGGGATACTTAATTCATTCAATGAATTGTAAGTTTAATGCATTAGTGAATACTGTAAGTTTATCTTAAAAAGAATATGTGCTTTATTCACTTAACATTACCTGAAATCTATGTGGTATAGGTAGATTGCTCCTTAATCAAAATTGGGTTTATAATTTATAAACTGTTCTCTGGAGATGACTTTTAGGTGAAATTATAGTGTGAGTAGTAAAGGATGAGCCAGAGCAGAGGGCCCCTTGTCCTCTGACCACAGCAGTACAGACAAAACATTGTACTGTGAGTATGGACTCATTGATTTTTTTAGAGTGCCTCCTATGTCTACGTACAAAGAAACCAAAATTGGACATTTACCCTAAACCTACTGGGGCTATAACCTGCTTTTAAGAGCTCATGAAAAAGACATGGAGTTTTAAGGATGTTTGTAAGTAAATGGATTAGTGTCTTTGTTAGTAGCTTGCAATTGCCCCCATGGGGGCTTTTGTTTGACTGTAAGTAAATGCAGCAGATCAACCATTAGTTTTCAAAGATCCGATGTTCAAACACATTGCAGTATCTCTTTAATATTTGTTCTTTAATACTGCCTTCACATTGTTTCTCGAGTGCTATGACTACATGGGTAATTCAGTGAGTCATGAAATGGCATTTGCTTCCCACCTTACGCTTTTACTGCACCTTCTCAGTGCCACATGTTTGGAAGATGCTGTAGTTCATGGGATTTTAGAATTGTATGGAAGTTTATTTCAGCATGTACTTAACTCTTGTCTGTTCCCACACTAATAATAGGGCAGTCATTGGAGAAATTGATGAAGAGACGGACTCTGCACTCGACTTGGGGAACATCCGAGCAGAACCTCTGAACTCTGTAGCACACTGAAGACTCAGCATGTGCTTAGATGGCTGTAAATCCTGTACAGAAACTGCTTGTTCTGAAGATGGTGTTTAGATTTTTTTATGAGTATGTAATTGTGGATTTTGACTTTGTGTTCATATATTGTATTATGTAAATTTAAATATTTCTACATTTTTATTGGGAAACATTGCCTAAATTAATAAATGTGGTTGCCTCATTTTTCTACTAAATGATATAAAAATCTAAGGATCATTTTGAAAACTTAGGAAATACCATACTTTTGGTAATTTAATATTTATGGAAAATTGGCTGTAAAGAGAACTTAGACTATTATTGTAACATATGTGCAAATGATAGTAATAAATGAGACATGTTTCTTTCTGTTTTTTTTTTTTTTTTTTAAGAAAATCACTAGACAGTAAATTGTCTTCTACAGATATCTGAGTCGTACCTGAGATGTTTATCCCATTGCCCTATAGTGGTTGAAGAATTAATTGTTCCTTAGGTCTAAGAGATGTGAATAAAAATTTTGGTTGAGTAATGAAACAAATCGCAAACTTAAATTGCAACAAAAATTAATAGGAAAGTAAGAATGGCCAGGAGGATGTAGATAAATCTTTAGATGCCCAGTAATCTCACAGAATTTAGTATCAGAAAACAGATTCTGTGTAACTCAAATATCGTTGTACTGCTGAATCTTTTAAAAGAGAATGGGGTATATCTGCCATTAAAGGAGCTTGTGTTCAGTGTTGTATTTACTTAAATCCAGAGCAGTGCTCTGCTGCCACACTCTGTTTACCAGTTCCATGAAGCTGCTTTCTTGACTTTTCAAAGAATTCACAGAAGCAGTGTTGTAGGTCATGTTTACATACTTTAAGCATTCACAAAACTCAATTTCATGTGTGGGCCAAATGGGTATCTTCGGATAGAATAGAAAAATGTGTACATTCTTGTAATTCAAATAAAATCAGTCTTTTTAATGTTTTCCATTTTTTAACTAAGTGCAAAAAATTTCTGTAAAGATCTGAATAGTAAAACTTTGATGCGTCAAAGGTCCTGTGGTCTTTACAACAATTGCTAGCCTCTCTGGTTACAGCATAAGCAGCAGTAGATAATACATGCATACTCTTGGTTCTCTTCCCAGCAGAACCTCATTTACAAAGCAGGCAGGCTCTATTTGGCCTGAATACCATAATTCTATAACTTAGCTTAAAATATGGTCAAAAGGAGGGGCTGGGGATTTAGCTCAGTGGTAGAGCGCTTGCCTAGCAAGCACAAGGCCCTGGGTTCAGTCATCAGCTCTTAAAAAAAAAGTGCTCAGAGCAATTTGGGCTGGAGAGATGGCTCAGAGGTTAAGAGGCTGTTCTTCCAGAGGTCATGAGTTCAACAACCATCCATAATGAGATCTGGTGCCCTCTTCTGACCTGCAGGTGTATATGCAGACCAAACACTGTACATAATAAATAAATCTTAAAAAAAAAAATCTCAGAAAAAAAAATTACGGTCAAAAGGAAAAGATAATGGACAGTTTGGGTAAGTTCTGGAGTGGGCCCTTTTCAGAGTTCATTAACACTTAATATTCAGAATCAATGTAATTGTTTGGGTTAAACAAAAAGCCTTGTGAGGAAAGTTTAGGAAGTACTATCATGCCTAGCCTGTAATGTAAACTTTTGTAGACAGTAATAAAATTAATGTGTTACAAAATGGATAAAGCAAGTAAGGTTAGGGACTATGAGCCAGATACCCTGTTTTAATACACAGTACTTTAAGTTTCGAAACCAGTTCCAAAAATTAAGCTAGATGTTTAACACTTTTTCAAAAAGTTTTATTCAAATACTACAAATGAAGTCCGCACACCTTTTCCCAAAACTGCTTGTCATACTGTGTTTTCTTGATGAGTCTGGATAAACCATCTGGAATGCTTTATTTTATGGAAGAAGTGAATGACCAGAGACCAAAAGGCTGATACCTGGATGTGTGTGACTGCTCACAGCCACTTCAAACGATTCTTTTGCATGAGAGCTATAAAAGAATGCCTATTTTCTGTGTGGTATCAAGGTTTTTAATGCTCCTTAATGAGATTTACTCGAGTCAATATTCCTAAAGAGCTGCAAGTCAATTCTTTAAATTGTATCTGTGCTTTGTGATTCAGACAATGCAAAACTGAAAACCAGCTTACTGACAATGAGTTAAAAAATGTTTCTTGGCAAGCTATTTTCATTAAAATTGCTTGAAAGGGGCAAAACAGGCCTTAATAAATGGGGGGGGGGTATTTTCTTTGCAGTTGAACAGGTAATTCTTAAAAAATAGTTCAACATAACATTACTTTTAGGTTAAATCACGTTGTTAAATGGCTTCATGCTGGCAGTTTGGATTTAAAAATACTACAAATGTATTTACAAAATACTACAAAGCCATAAACACTAAAGATAAATTTTTATTAATATTTCTTAAAAAAAAACTTTAGAAGAGCATTCTCAAAATTTAAAGCTAATAATGTGAGAATACAGAGGAATAAAAACGTGATTCCAATATAGGATAACCATGTCAACATTTCTAACATTGGAAGAATTGACTCAGTGGATAAGAATGCAAACAGCATCTTCATAATGCTATGTGAACCCATTCGCCTAGTAGCCAGTTCTAACGTAGCCCTTCACCCACAGTATGATATATTCTGGGCATTTTTGTTTGAGTGCATATCATTTTCCAGGTGTAATGCTGGATGCTTCCTGTAGTGATCCTTTTATATGTGGAGACACTGAGGCTCTTTATTCATCCAGGATTTTCTAGTTATTCCCATGACCTGAAAATAGAGTATCGAAATGGATTATCATTACTCAGATTGATAGTCTTCTGAACTGGGCTCATTAAAGTTCCCTGTGGACTAAAATTTTGATCTCTACTCATTGATCTTGGTTTACTGCATCTATAATGGAACAAATGGGAATAATTGTTAAGATGAACCACACACTTGGCTACCCCATTGAGCCTTTAAGATTCTGTTTTATTTGTTTGAGGTTCTCCTCTCTTTCCCCTTCCTTTTTAGAACACAGTGTACTCTGTCTTAATTGAGTCTTGGGCAAATGAGATAAAATTGCATTGTTTCCATTGGAGACTAGAAGGAAGTGTTCACAAGAAACCAGCTCCATCCAGTTGTACACAGATGTATGAATAGTAGTGTTCTGTTCTGACCAGCTGAGCATTCATTTAGGTGGAAATAGCTGGTTCTGCTCCACAGAGCTGTTTTTAACACTTGGTAAGTGGTGCTGTGATTACTATTCCTCCCCATGACCTGGGCTTAGTTGTGCTTTGTGACTCAATACTGCCTCCAAATGACCATTACTTCCTTTTCTAAGTGTCAGGGACACTTGTCAAGCTGCTAATAAATACCATCTCTAAGCCAGGGAACAAAATACACATGTTGATCCTTGGTGAAGCTCCCTTCTATGTAGTACCTCAACCAAATCATCTTGACACAAAAATTTATGTTAATAAATTCACTAAGTTCTTTTAGTGTCGTAGGATATAATGTACGAAGCCAGATTCATTTAAAGCTACAATCATCTTTTTTTAAATAGATATAATTCAGCTTGTGTTGTTTGAGAATTTCTCTCCCAAGTCCCGCCAGTCCCGGAGCCCACTTACAAAATAAACACACAGACTCTTACATTATTTAAACTGCTTGGCCATTAGCTCAGGCCTATCATTGTCTAGCTCTTACTCTTATATTTAGCCCATTTCTATTAATCTCTACTTTGCCACGTGGCTCATGGCTTACTGGTACTTTACATCTTTCTTCTCCTCGCGACGGCTCCAGGCAGTCTCCTCTCCACCTTCCTGTTCCCTCAGTTCCCCTCTCTGTTAGTCCCGCCTATACTTCCTGTCTGGCTACTGGCCAATCAGTGCTTTATTAACATATTTGTCATACAGAACATCCCACAGCACTTCTCCTTTTCTTCTTTTTCAAAAAGGAAAGTTTTAACTTTAACACAGTAAAATTACATATAACAAAACAATTATCGAGCAAGAATTACAGTTACAATATTAAAGAAGATATCCTATCTATCTTATATTTGTGAGTTTAAGGTTTTATATCTAACTTATCTTTTATCATAACTGAGGAAATTACAACTATCTAGTCTTCAACTACATCAAAGACCTCAAAAGGAATATAATGGTACCTGAGAAATGGTAGATGGATGCAAGCAACTTTTGGGAGTCTTGCAGGGTAGACAGAGACAGCTGACAGCCTGGACAGTCATCCAAAGTTCTCTTGTAAAGTTGGGGCATCTGTTTTTAGCTCACAGGCCTAGAGTCTCTCAGTCATTTTTTTCTGTGTCCTGTAGAATGTCTGGCAGTTTCCTCTGCAAAGCAGGAACCTGAAGGACCATTTTGTCAAGCAAAGTTCAGTGGTCACCTTCCTATCGGTCCTGCATGTCCAGTCGATCAAGCAGTCCAGGCAAGAACAGTTTCTTGCCCAAATGGCTATTTTTGCCAAGGTGAAGATAACCTCCATATGGAGTGTCTTTGATGCCCATCCTCCTCTGAAGTAAATCCAGTGCTGCCAGGAGCAATTGTGTCTCATGTCAACAGAATTCTAAGTTATTTAAATGCCATATTCTCTAGGTCTATGAAGTGTTTGAAGATTACCTTTTTATCTGAAATATATCTATGTATACCTAGAAGACTTAACTAACATGGCTACAAATGTGATTATCATAGATGACTAATTATTGATCTATTTCTTAATTATCCATTACAATTTTAAATGAGTTACATAAACATAATACCTCAAACAAAAGTAGAAATATACACACAGTATAACAAAATCAACTTTAAGTTTGTATCAATAAACTAAACTTTATACCAATGTGAAACATTTTAAACAAGTTGTTGTTTTTTAAAAGTAGATTCAATAATCTATCCTTTTATCCTATCATCTCTATATCCTATATATATCATATCCCCTTTTCTTTTTTAGAAAGAGATTGCATTTATAATTAACCTGTTTTAAATAAAAATATTGGTTTTTCTCTGTCCCATACCAGAGGGCTCTTCTGATATGGGACAAAAGAATCTTTTAACCTTTTATTTTAAGAATATGTCTGGGTTTAGAGAGGGAGTGAGCCCATTCCATCTCCAAAGCCAGCTTGGTATATTTGGGAATTTGGGCGTAGATTCTCTTACTACTTCCTGCTGGAGGGGAGCGCTGTACCTTATGGAGACATAAAGAACATTTTAGGATTATGGAGTAGTCCGTGAGGGTGTATCGTCTGAGCCAGTTGCCTTGAGACGGTTCTGGATGTTGGATCATCTGGGCCATGGTGTCACTGGAGACCTTTCAGGTGGTCTTGGCTGGTCAAACCTGATGTATCTTAACCTGGAATAAATCCATAGCCTCTGGCTTTCTGTGGAAACAAAAGCAGAACTTCTTTTCCAAAGCAACATATCCTTATATCCAAATTTTGAAGTGAAGGTACCTTTAAAATTTACATTTTGGCATAACTCAACAGCTTTTACAATCAAATGTTTATCTTCAGTTACGAATATCAAAGAGAACATAATCCAGATTTTCTGTGTGATAGCCATCTTTATGTGGCTTATTTTAAAGACTTTATTTTTAAAAACTATCTATTTGTTTATGTAACTGTATGTCTATGTACATTTTAAATATATTGTAAACTATTTCATCTGAATCAGTCTTATTGCAGCGTTCTAAGACTGAAACGGCGCTGTGGCTGCTGGCTCCGCCCACTTCAGCTTTCCAACATGGCGGTGGCACGGTTTTTATCAGTTGTGGGAGCAATCAATTCTCAGAAATAGTGGGTCTACGCTTTTATTAAAGCAGCGTGTAGCCCAGAAACCTCTTTTTTTTTTTTTTTTAATATTAGTAAAGAGTAAATCTAGCATACAGCGTAATGTGCGGCTGGCAGACACACCATACTGGCCATGGCCTTCGCAATCCGGAAAAGGTACAGTGCCCTTTCCTTTGAAGGCAGCTGAACAGGCAGTGGGCCGATGGCTTCTGATGTGCAATGGAACAGCAGCTGAAACAGTTATTCTTGAAGAGTAACTAAGCTCACGCCTCTCAATAGCAGACTGGCATTTAATAGAGGGATGTGGAGAAGAACGGGATGCTGAGATGAAGCCACACATACACGTTCAAGAAGAATGGAAAGCTGAATTAAAAAACCATCAACAATTTCCAGAATTTAAAATCCTGAATCATGATATGACACTAGTGGAATTCAGGTGTTTCTGGTACATGGACTGCTCTCACTCAAGGTGAGGTTGAACTGTTGACCTTGTGTACATCCTAGTTCACAAATGAGTCTGTCAGATACGCTAAGCCTATAGGCTGAAGATGATGCCCCAACACTGCGGAGAAACCTCAGGTGACTGTCCAGGCGGCTGTCTGTTTCTGTCAACTCACAATTTTTTTGGAAGCTGCTTGCATGCACTTCCTGTTTTTATTTTTGTTAATATTATTTCCTTCTTGGGTCTCTGAGGGAGTTGAAGATTAGTTAGTTATAGTCGAAGTTTAATTAGTTATAACTGAGGATTAGTTAGTTATAGTTGAAAATTAGTTAGGATAGAAAGTGAATTAGGTACATTTTGGACTTACCAAAATAGGATAGATAATGGAATTATTTTCTCTGAATTTGTCAAATACAAATGGACTAGACATTGTTTAGGTATTTATTACTTGTATATATTGTATATAGTTATTGTACTTTTGTATATAGTTTTTCTTATATTAGTTACAACTTTCCTTTTTTTTCTCTTTTTATTAAAATAGAAAAGGGGAAATATAGTGGTATTCTATTTGTGCTGAAATGTGATTTTGTTTGTATGTTAATAAATAAAGTTGCCTAGGGGTCAGAGCTACTAGCAAGCCATAACGAAAGCTGGGCGGTGGTGGCACACGCCTTTAATCCCAGCACTTGGTAAGCAGAACTAGGTAGATCTCTGTGTGTTCAAGGATACAGCCAGCATTGGAGACACATGCCTTATAAATCTCAATACCAACCATAGAAGACCTGGAGTGACCACAGACAGGCAGTGACGAGACGGTCATGTGGTTGGGTTTACAACCAATGAGAAGGCAGAACAGGAAGTCTTTATAAGACAAACGCACAGGAAGTAGCTCCTTTTTCGGAGAGGTCTCTTGGTGGAAGAGACTAGCTGGAAGTAGGCGGGTAAGGCTCTTAGCTCTGACCTCTTGGGCTTTTATCTTTACATTGGCTCTGTGTTTCTTATTTAATAAGACGGTTGGTTACATCTACAAGCTTGATTTTTTTTTTTCATTTTTATTTTCCAGTAAAATTTCTACTGTAATTCTGTAGATTAGATAATGCTGAGGATGGCAGCAAAATAGAACTCAGCAGTTGCATTTCCTGCATTGGCTAACTAACCATCTGCTACCTACCAGCAGCATTTGGGAGATGGAGAAGTTGAGAACTCAAGGAGATGAGTTGTCTTCAAACATCTTACAAAGATGAAAAAGATTTCACATTAAACCTTTAAAAAAATCTAGCATTTATGTTAGTTAGGTCCTTTTTGTATTTTGTGTGTTTTTCATATAATTAAATTATTCTTTTGTTAATCATTCTTTATCTTTTTGTAGCACAGATAAAGAATTGCTACAAATACTCTCAAAATTCCACTCTCTTGTCCTATTTCAGTATTCTTTAAACTATATGGTATAACTTCTCTGTTCTCATTAGGGTAGTAGTAAATTATAAGCATCCTGGGTGTTTTTAAAAATTTTTTTTCAGAAATGATACTAATGACAGGGTGACTCGTGTACAAAAGAAGCCGTCTTCCAAGTGGCTCCTCCCCCAACCTTTTATTGAACGTATTCTTTTCTCATACAATATAATCTGAATACAGTTTCCCCTCCCTCTACTATTTCCAGTTCCTCCCAGCCTCCTCTCCCATTCAGATCCACTCCTGTCTCCCATTCAAAAAGAACAGGCTTCTAGGAAGTAACAACAAAATATAACAAAACAAAATAAAACAAAATAAAACCCATCATATTCAAGTTGGACAAGGGAAGCCAACAGAAAAATAAGTGAGCCCCAAGAGAAGGCACAATAATCAATGACCCACTCATTTGCACATTTAGGAGTTCCACAAAAGCATTAAACTGAAGACTATAGTACATAGACAGAGGACTTGGTGCAGACACGTATAAGCCGTGTGATTGCTGTTTCCGTCTCTGTAAGTTCGTATGAGCTCTGCTCAGTTGTTTAGAGGGCCGTGTTCTCCTGGTCTCCTCTGTCCCTTCTGTTGTCACTGCTCCTGCCTCCCCTGAGCTCTGAGGGGAGGGATTTGATGGAGACATCCTGTTTAAAGCTTTGCGTTCCCAGATCTCTCTCTCTCTCTCTCTCTCTCTCTCTCTCTCTCTCTCTCTCTCT
>CABHPP010126668.1:0-43712 GCA_902168425.1 Peromyscus attwateri | reverse complement strand
CTGCTGTATTTAAATTTCTATATGTTTAAATATAACCCATTTATCACTTAGGATCCTTTTAGCTCTAGTCAGAATCCATCCTACATAACAAAGACCAGTATTCACTGACATAAAAAATCCTATTGGCAGGGTAAGTTCCAGACTGGTCCAAATGCTGACGACACATTACAGACCCCACATTTGTGACTGCCGACTCATTTCTGGTTTATTCTAGAGTTCTTCATTTCCCTTACAATCCCTAGATAGTTGGTTCTAGAAACTGGGGTTATAGGCTTCTTGTTCTCTGTCTTAAACGTTTCAAATGTTTTTGCCTAGAAACCCAGGAAGCCTCTTCCTGAATTTTCACTGGCCCAGTCTTCATAGGAGCCTCGCTAAGTGCTAAGCATGCCAGCCCTGACCTCTTACGATGGCTTGTATGCTGGTGAGTCAACTTCACGGACTACAAACAATTACTTCCCGTAACACACTCATCTGTCAGTATATTCAGACTCTTCCGTGTTTACTTGGTCCTCTAGGCCTACATTTCTCTTAGATGTCAAATGAAATAAGTAATACACTATTTCTTTTGGCCTCATGTTTGGGGAGTGGGTATTGGAAAAGTAAGCAAAATGAAAACACTAGCCATCAAGGAGCCAGTCATCAAATTCCAAATAGTGTTAACTCAGTGATCATTCACTGAATTGAGGGTTATGGGAGAATTTAATTCCAAAGCAGAAAATGAAGACACCAGGAGAGCAATTTGGTTAAAAAAAAAAAAAAAAAAAAAAAAAAAAAGAAAAAAAAAAGAACCCCCAAACACTGAAAACCAAACATTCTATATCCATCTCTCCCTTCCCTTCCTAAATACTGGCATGTTTTTCATAAGAAGATGAATAGTAGTAAAATGTCAGGTGGATTTTTCTCTTTCTCTTTCCGTGGCAGTTGAAAAGTTTTGCAGGGAAAATGTTGTGAAAATGGCAGCAACTATTTGTATTCAGAAAGCTATCCAATGGCATAGAAAGAGATTCATAAAATCCTGTTAGTGGAAAAGTATATGAAATGATAACATGGTCCCATTCTTGCATTTACAACCATCTATCAGGCTGGGGAGATGGCTGAGCTGATGGAACGCTTGTTGTATAAGCATTGAGGAGGTAGGGTTGATACCTAGCACCCACCTAAAAAAGCCAGACATGGTGATGTGTGCTTGTAAGCTCAGTGCTGGAAAGGTGTGGGCGGGTGGATTCCTGGGGCTCACAGCCCAGCCTAATGACCTAGCCCAGTGTCCGAGTGAGAGACCCTGCTTCAAAACCCAAGGTGGATGGGTCCTGAGCAACAGCACTCAGGTTAACGTCTAGCCTCCACATATATACATGTGCACACACACACCCCTGCATATGGGCTCGCGCGCGTGCGCGCGCGCGCGCACACACACACACACACACGCGCGGAAGGAGTGGGAGAGGGAATGGAGAATTTTTAAAAAGTGTATGTCTACACGTATTAAAAAGGATGACAAGAATACACACCAAAATGTTAGTCATAGTTATATCTGGGAGATGATAAGGTTTTATATACGGGCAGCTTTAATTTTCTTTTTAAACTAAAGGAAAATGGAACTGAATTTTAAATACAGATTTTAAAAAGATTTAAAAAGCTGGAGATGAAAAGTATAGGACGTGAACAAATATGGTTTTAAGGCTCATTATAAAGCACTTGTATTCATCAGGTCAAATCATGTCCAAAGTGTAGTTAATGAATAGAGTCGCTCTCATTAGCACATAAAAGGGCTCAGATATTAATGTTAAACTGAGTTCTACCACCTCTTTTCCATGCTAAAAGCAAAACTGGGAGAGACACACAATGTGGATTAAGGACAGAAATAGGTGTCAGTGGCTCTGGGCTCAAATCTTTTCTGTGCTGGTAATTACCTTTCTCTGAGCAAATCATAATTTTTCATTATCCTAGTTTATTGATTTGGAAAAAGAACAGTGAAAAAAAAAGTACTGACTACTTCTTTTTAGGGCTGCTCTGAAAAGTCGGAGATGTCAAGCACTTTGAAAACACTCTGTGCTTTACCAAAACCCACCAAGTCACACAATGGGCTTAAGTAATTCACCGTCTCTGTGCCCGTGCTAAGAACAAGGGAGTCAACTGACTTATCTGATTGTGTATTCAGCATCTCTGCTTCTTCTGGGGTGCAGTAAACATGCATATATACACACACATATACATACACAATGCATGCATGCATACATACACGTTGCTGTTCTGCCTGATCACCACCATTTCCCCATTCACTCTGCCTTGTCAGGCTGCCTCTATAAACCTATCCAGGAAAGTCTCACTTCCACTTGCCCAAGATGCCTACGGATCACAATGTCAAGGAGACCCTCATTCCCAAGGATGTGGGAATGAGGCAAGGGCGCAGAAGGTTTGGTGTGGATCTGTCCCATCAGTAAGGCCTTAAGCTCCTGCCTGCCCAGGCCCCTTCCTAAGATCTGGGATCCCTGGAATCTCCAGTTTGCCAAGTTGTCCCATTGCCTTCTGATGAGTTCCTCCATTCCTTCAGTCAGTCACAGTTGATTTATGTTATTTGTAACCAGAAAAGTAGCTCACCCCATGTCCTATCCATGCCATCTCCTTGAGAGGAAAGGGGAACTGAAAACTGTAATACACATGCTCCTGCACATACATAACCTTGAGGATAAAGCCCCACCCATTTTTTTACTCATGGCAGGAAGAGCCTTGGCTTCCTGAGACATTTTCTCTAGCCATCACAGAACAGTCCTCATTAGAATCTCCTGCTCCTAAAACTTAAGGACTAAGCTTTTGCAGCAGAATGTGGTAGCCACTAGCCTCATGCGGAATGTAAACTCACCACAAGGACAATTAAATCAAACCAAATTCAGTGCATTGCAATTCCAATTTTAACTTAGTGGCCATTGAACTTACTCGGATTGAATAGTGGTGACTAGACTATTTCATGGCCCAGAGCCTCTCAATCCTCCCCACCTACAAGCCAAACCCTTTACTAGTTTGTTGGAACATCCCAAGGTTCTCTAGGTAAATATACAAATGGGATGCCCTAAAGGCCTTACACGTTCTAGAAACTATTAGAACTGAAAAGGCCTCTTCCTCTTCTTCCTCCTCTTCTTTTTAAAGAATGCATTAAGAAAATCCCTGAGAATGTTTAATATAGGTAGAAGTTCTATGAGACGTTTTATTTGGTTTTAACAAGGCCCTTTGGTTTTACCCAGTTGAAGCAAAGATAAACCTGTATAAAATACAAGGTATTGTCAAGAAACATCCTTTTTTGAGACAAGGTTTCTTTGTATAACAGCCCTGGCTGTCTAGGAACTAGCTCTGTAGACCAGGATAACCTCGAACTCACAGAGATCCGCCTGCCTCTGCCTCCCAAGTACATCACCACTGCCTGGCAAGAAACGTTCTTAAACTGTAATTAAAGGTTACAGAATCATTAAAATTTTAAATAAGCTTTTAAATAAATTAATTATAACAAAAACAAATGATAAATTCCAGATGAGCCTGCCCCTGCCTTGGGGATCCTACTCCATGTTTGGGGAGGGGGGCTTTAAGGTCCACATTTGCAAAGCAATGCTAACACTAACTCAACAGAATCTTGTATAGATAAGGTGATGGTGTATAGTTCAAAGCCCTTAGAAGAGTGTCTGAAACTCAGAACTGATCCAAACCAGAATGGTGAAGAGCATCTAAGTCCTCATAGAGCCCGGCGGGAAGGAGGGAGTCTGGAGGTAGCAGGTAGTGTCAATTACGTCCAGCTGTCCTAACTTTCCTTAGTCTGCAGAGAAGGGAACTGGCACTGGATCCCAGAGCCCCATGATTGCTTGTGTTATTGACTTTCTTCTTTTCGCCAACACCCCCACTCCTCTCCGCCTGGGCATGGCATGAGCCTTCCCTCTGGAGCCACTCTGTTCAAAACAAGCCAGCACTACGAAGGCTCTGAGTCCCTCTTAAGAGGGAGAAGCTGATAAATAAGGAGATGGGCACAGGCTTCGTGTCGGAGCTTTGAGTTAGTAGAAGGTCGAGTTCAGGCCCATCTGAACTCTCCTGTTCTTTCCCTTTCTCTGGCTCTAGGCTTCCTGGCATGCTAACCACTGAGAAAAATAAGTTGAGTTCAGGCGTGGTTTTTATTTTCCTTCCAGCAAATCTCAAAGGTCTCATAATGATCAGCATGTATAGAGTGAAGAGAGCATGAAGAGACCCTGAATATGTTAATTTTACTTTACAAAACTGAAGATGAGCCAGAAAGAATACATAATATAGGTAAGACTCATTAAGCTGTCATTACTTGGAAATATAGTTTCCAGGCAAATAAACACCCAAATCTTACTCTTGCAGCTTCCTCTGAGTAATGCATTCAACTCAGATCTCCCATCCTCACACATTCTGTTGACTTCAAAGAGAATTACGGGTGAGCAAGAAAACGAGAATGAGGTAGGACAATTATAATTTTGAAAAAGGAAAACATGGCAACATTGATTGGGTTGCTCAAAAAAGAAATAAAGAGACAATCTCTTTGAATATGTTTAATTGCTCAAGAAGGGCAAAGTGTTTTGGGGTCGAAATTTTTGTGGCTTTAGAAATAAAGCAGAATTGGAAAATATACTTTCATGTCTCTTCCAAAATCGAGGTAAAACTCATTCACAAAATTCACTTGTTTTATTCAATTTAACATTTTGAATGCTTACGATACCAATGCTTACCAAATGGTTGGTCCACAACATTATTGAAAAGTTGCCATAAACCAAATGCAGTCTTTGAGTTGTCTATTGGACTATCCTTAGAATTCTAAGTATTGTATCTTTGTTTTAAGACAATGTTATGTAATGGGAGAAAAAAATCAGCTGAGAAAGAAATGTCGGCCTCCCCTTCCTGAGTGCATGGTTTGGGTTCCGTTTGTCTTCTCTGACACCCAAGTTGAAGACTGATGGACCTTGTAAGGTTTTAAGAAGTGGTGGGACCTTTAAGTGCCGATTAGTCATGAAGGTACTGATCTCATGGATAGATTGATGTCTCTCTCTGTGGGGCAGGGCTACTACTACAGGGAGCTAAGTGACTTCTCACTCTGGGACCAATGCGTCCCTGTGAGGACTGGCTGTCACGTAGCGAAGCCACACTCCATGTTTTGTCTCTTTTCCACACGCCTGCCCACCTCTCTGCTTTTGTCACTTAATGGCACAGTGCAAGGGCTTTGACAGATGCCGCTCCCTGGTTCCCAAGACTTCCATCCTCCAGAACCACGAGCTACGTCAACTTCCTTTCTTTATAAACAACCCAGTATCGGGGATTCTGCTATCGCAATGGGAAAGTGAACTGAGACACTGAGGTAAACTGGCTGGCACTGCACAAAGTTAGTAAAACCCATGGACAAGAAAAGGTGGATGTCTGTCTACACCAGGGAACGTGCTGGCGTCTCTGAGTCCGCTAAGAGTAAGAAGTCCAGCACTGATTGAGCTACGACTCACCTTCAGGAGACGGGATGAGGTGATGGCCAGGGACATGTGGGCTGTTTCTGAGAGCAGACACTTACCACAGCAAAGGATATTGGGCCACCAGGGCAGGGCAAAGCTGGGTGTTCGGCATAAAGACACAGTGCATCATAACAAAGTCATTTAAAACCGAATCTGGAGGGTGAAAGGAGAAGAGATTACATTCTTGTGGTTATCTCTATGGCAGCAAGGAGATCTATTGGTTTGTTCTTAAGGGTTAGTTTAGGTATACTCTTCCGTGTGGGGGTGCCTTCATCTGCAATTAGTGATGCAGACAAAGCTTGAGATCAAAATTCAATTTCTTAGGACAATAAACAGACATATCTTTAGAATATTTTTTAATAACGGAAGGCACACTGTTGGTCTGACTTTAGGTAATGCTTGCTTTTTATGCCACCCCGAAGGCCTGTGCTGTATAGTCATTTAAATTCTCTTTACTTGCTTATTTATTTTTGTGGTGCCAGGGATCGCACATGCACATGCTAGGCAAGTACTCTAGCACTGAGCTACATTCCCAGCCCTGCAGGACTTTCTGATTGGCTAAGGCAGAGATTGGCTGTGGGTTCCTGAAGGCTGAGGAGCTGGTCACAGCATGACCAATCACCCAGCACTCTTCCCCCCCCCCATGTTTTATTTTTTTGTGACAGGGTTTCTCCACATAGCCCAAGTTGTCCTGGAACTCACTAGGTAGATCAGGCTGGCTTCAAACTCACAGAGAGCTACCTGCCTCTGCCTCCAGAGTACTGGGATTAAAGGCGTGCGCCACCACATCCAGCCTCACATTTCAGTGTAGTCTTTCCCTCTACTCACGCACAGCAACTCTTGAAAATTTATTTCAAATAATCATCTCCTAGAAAATGCTTTCCCGGTAATTTGATGACTGATGTTGGTCACAGAAGTCAAAAGGCTAGCAAGCTAACAGATCTTAAGTAGGAAAATTGGGGGTCTGGTACATCAGGAGGTTGTACTATCATATCCAGTGATGTTCACATCCATAGTGCATACAGCTTCACTGTACTCCTACACTGTAGATCCATGAATTCCCTCCTTCCCACTGTATCCGCATCTCATGTCCCTGAGCCAGGATTACTTTTGGTGTCTGCAGCAGTAATGGGGAAGACTTATAAAAAAAATCAGGAGAACTGCAGTGAATGAAGTATTATATTAAACAATGCTAGCCTCGTCTCCAACATGAAAAATCAAAGGGTCAGAAATCACATCCTGCATGCTAGCCGTCAGACTCACCGATTCCTAGTTCCCAACCCTTTTCTTTTCTTTTTCATCTAAGGGTGGGGCTGGGACCCAGGGCTTGTCTGGGCTAGGCTAGTGCTCTACCACTGAGGTATGTCCTTGGCCCATCCACTTTCTTTACTGATCCAGATCCTTACCTCCTTAAGGTAAGGTAAGAGGTAACCAAAGAAAGGATACCTTTGTTTCCCTCAGTAGTGTCTTACAGATTCTTTCTTTAGATATAATGAGGTATGACGCCTTATTACACCATACCACACTACACCACACCACACATATTGCAACTGCAAAGACACCAGATTCTTCCTTTGGGTCACTACTCATTTTAGAAAAAAAAAATGGAGTTTCTTGTATTATTTAATGGTACATTCTGAGCAAAAAAAAAAAAAAACCAACCAACCAAACAAACAAAAAAACCCACCTATATCTTTCTAATCACTGGCCTTGGAACTTTGGTTTATTTGGAGTTACTAATGCCTATCAGAGGGACATTTTTTTTTTTTTAATTCCCAGCAAAGCTTTCTCCTTTTTGCTCAGATATTTTCAGCTCTTCCCTGCTACTTTCTTTTAAGACCCTGGAAAGTCTGTACCCCAAGGTCTTAGCCCTTACCTTCCCGGGCCATGTATGCACACAGAGTACACAGCAGAGCCCAGACTTTTAGCCCCTCCTTCCTCACTAATGCCACTACTAACTTTGTCTCTTTGGATAGAAGGCTTTGTCAATAATTCTAGATATTGGTCCCCAGCTTTCCTTCAGGGCCACTTCTAAGTCTAAACTCTCCGTGACATTTTTTTTTTTTTGTTTTTGTTTTTCGAGACAGGGTTTCTCTTCTCCGTGACATTTTCCCGAGTCGTCTTGGTCAGAGCCCCCAAAGCACTGAGCCACACCCTGCCTTAAATTCAAGTTATTTGTGTATTTCCTCGTGTCTTCTAGCACATTCTAAGCTTCATGAGGGAGCAAGAGTGATCTCCTATGTATATCACCTAACACAAGGCATCCATCTTAGTACCTACCTGGACCAACTCAACAAATCCTGCTCTGAGAAGAACAGGCCTGGAGCCTGGGACTCTGGCTCTATGTCAGCTACCACCCCCCCCCCCCCCCAGTTCATTTGCTGTTCTGCAAAATCTCAGATAATCAATTCATAGAATAAGGCACTGGGAGGAGATGAAGAAGTCAGTGGCAACATACTTATAAGAACTACATAATAATGGTGTCTTCATCTCCAGTATATTGCCAAGATCAGTGGCTAAGTGGATTTTGAGCTACCACTAAGTTTCTGAGATAAATCTGTGAGTTTCTTATGGTGAGAAATGTTCTCCTGTGGAGGTCACTGCTCAAGACATTAACACATAACATCATTCAGAGAGACAGGCAAGTAGCCTAGGACTTTTCTAAGCCTGAACTGGCAGTGTAGCTCTGTGGTACAGCACTTGCTTAGCATATGCAAGGCCCTAGGTTTGATCCCCAGCATCATAAGAAAGTAAAAAGAAAAGTTTGTTGTGAGCTCTTCTTTCCACTTCCTCCACAATGTGGACATGATAGAAGCCTGGACTCAACTCACTCACGAGATTTATCTTGTTTATGCTCAATGCTGTGTCTTAACAGCACAAGGCTTCTTCGCTATAAGGAAGCTTCTGTGGGAGAACTTTATCATCCACAAAAGGTATGTTGCAGGGCTGACCCCCAGTACCTCCAAATGGGACCCTATATGGAAACAGAGTCTTTGAAGACACGACCAAGTTAAAGTGAGTAAGTAGTGTAGGTTCTAATCAATGACTGTTATCCTTTAAACACGAGACACTAATCATGGAGACAGATAGGCACAGAGGGAAGACCATATGAAGACACTGCCAATGTGACAGTACTGGGGTGGTCCATCCACGTGGGAAGGAATACCAAAGATTGCCAATGGACACCAGAAGCTCGGAGAAAGGCATGCAACAGACTCTCTTCACAACCCTCATAAGGAAATCAACCTACTGTCACCACCATTTTGGACATCTAACTTCCAGAACTGTAGGATAATCAGATGCCACTGTCCTGAGCATTGGTTGTTAGAGCAGCGGGCAGTAAACCAATCCAGGTGGTGTTTAGTTACATTCTGAAATAACACTCCGCAACCACAGAGAAAACCGTTTATCCTTGAGGTCAGCAGCTTCAAACGTTCTATGGGACTAGGTTGGGTTTAAATGTCAAACTAATTGACACTTTGGGGGGTGTGGGTGAGACTGAATGGCATTTTAACAGATGTCTATGAATGACTACTCCTAACGTACTTGAACGAAACCGCACCACTGCTGGGGATAGGTCAGCTCTGCCCCACCCAGGGACACTCTTTAAAAACGAGTGCACTTGACATCCCCGAGAACTGCCTTGGCAGCATGTACTGACAGTGACCCGGGTTTTTTTTTCTCTCACAGTTCTACACATGGACTTAGTGGGCACACAAAACTCTTGTGGATGCATACCTGTTGCTTCATTCAAAGATGGCTCGAGGCGGATTGTTTCTAAAAAATGCTCTAAAATTTTTTCAGGTGTTCCTGACATCACAGTATACCTGGGCAAGAAATAAAAAGGGCATTCATTAGTTTTGCACACATGTGCATTCACTGGGAGATACAAATTACTGATGTATATTTTTGAAAACTGAGATTCCAGGAAATCATATGGACTACTTGTGTCTAGTATGTTCTCTGTGATAGGGGAGACCATGTACGCTGCCTAAGCACACAAGAAGGCACTAGAAAAACAGTCAGTAGAAGCAGTTACTAAAAAATGTTCATTTTCCCCCTCCGTGGAACTAAAGGAGTGTCTAAGGGAGCAACTCCCACAATTGAAGCTGAGGAACGTAGGCCTTATTCCAAGGGAGAATGAAAGTAGTATATAATCCCTGGGGCGGGGCAGGGCAGGGCAGGGCAGGGCAGCGGGGAGCTGCTGAGGGAAATGATGGTGGACTGGGTTATCCAGACATGGGTCACTCATAGGAAATGTCACTATCACACTGGATCTCCTTGCCGATTTCTGGAATATTCTGTCTTTTCCAACTGCACGCTGCTACGTGCTTTGGAAATCGGCTAATAATAAAAAAAAAATAAATAAAACAAAACCCCTAAGTGCCAGCGAGCAAACAAACCCAGAGAGCATCCTGAATGGGAAGTAAACCAGAAATAGAGAACTATAGGTAACTTATGCAATGCCACATTTGAATTATTTTAGGGGGCTGCATTAGTCATTACTTCCAGGGATTCAGGGTGCTCTCCAACCCACAAGAGAAGGTACACTTTTGCAATTCAGGGTTGGTTAAAGCTAGAGTCAAGACAGTGGCAAATAGCCAATGAGAGCTGTAGGTGAGCAGACCGCATGAAGATGGTGTGGCTGTCCCTCAGCCAGAACTCAGACCTGGCCTTCCTGCTTGACAAAATGACAGGAAAGGAAGCCAACAATGCCAAGAACATTCTCTCATGTTCGGAAAGCAGCGTCAGAATGGAGCTCAGAGGGAGCCCAGCTTCCGTCACCTCCTCACCAGTGTGCCTTTCTTGCCTGTCTGAGACTGTGGAGGAGGTGTGGAGAGATGGCAAGAGCATCTGCAACATGAGCAGGGTCTGACCTCCCGCCTGAGGGACGGAAGAGACACGGCCCCATAGGACCCCGAGTAGACGAGAAAACAGAGAGAGGGAAACAGCCCTGGAAACCGAACTCGGGGCCTTGTGTGTGCTAGGCGAGAGCTTTGCTACTGAGCCCTAGCTGGAGTATATGAATATCTGATTCACTAGACGAGCTCTCAGAGGAGGAGCATGTGGCCACATTAACCAGGAAATGGGGTGGTGGCGGAGGAGTAGAAGGAGGAGGAGGAGGAGGAGGAGGAGGAGGAGGAGGAAAGAGCTTTCTACACCTGCCTGGAGTTCACTAGGTCCCAACAACTAGGTGGGGGCTGAAATAGATAACCCAGTTGACTCCTGCTAGTCAACACTGCCTCTGCCTCTGCAGGTGGGGAAACTGTTTGGCAAGCCTTAGAGAATGCGATTGTGCGTGGCTATTTGTTTGTTTGTTTTGTTTTGTTTGCCTATACAGAAAGATGCTCGGGGTGGAGAGAGGCCAGGCCTGGCTGCCAGGAGCTCATTCTGAGCAGGAAATTCTCCATGTCATCAAGAATCTTCCTCTTTAAAGGGGCTTTTCTGTTCTGTTTGGAAAGCAATTTGTATTTAAATAAGAGAATCAACGCATTCTTTAACTGAGCACTGAGTGAGTGGGCTACTTCACATGTTTGTTGTCTAGGGAGCGAGATCCCAGACAATGTGGCCCTTTGTCCGAACTTTAATTCTGAAGCAGCTTGGGTTTACATTACGGTTTTCCTTGTTTGGACTTCCCTTAGGCAGAGTGTTCTGCCTGCTCACATAGACTAATGACCCACTAGCAAGCCACACAAGCTGTCACCTCAATAGAGAGCAAGTGTCTTCTTTAGGCTCTGCCTGCCTGGCCAGTCACACCCCACAGGATCTTTCTTTGGTACCTGACTCCCTCTAGTGGTATAGCTTTGTGGATTCCTTACCTAGCCTCTAGCTCCACAGAACCCAGGAGTTTGGGCAGGAGACTAAAGAAAAAAAGAGGGCATGGAAACTTCTAGATGGCCCCAGTTTTGCCTAAAACATCAGGTTCTGGCTTTCCTTCACACCAGAAATAGGCAGGTGCCTACTACTTGAGTCCTCATTACGTGTGGTCATTAGTGCTTGAGACCACCATATAGTGCCACTCTCGTCAGTTTCCAGAAAAATCTTTTCCTAACACCAAGTCTGCATTTAGAACAACCAAAGCAAGGACCAGGGAGGAGGAATGGAAAAGCAGATCTTCCTGTGACCAAGTGGGGAGTATTGCAGCGGGCAACCAGTCTAAGGGAAAAGGAAGGGCCTCACCCGGAACAGGACAGTCATTTCTGAGTTCCTGTCTTACTAAAGTCTCACAACCCAGTGCCCAAGACATCCCTCAGAGGGGATGTCACAGTGAACCCGTCATTACAGCTACTAACTTGATATTAGCATTGATGCCACACCTGGTGTTCAGTGGCTTGGGCCGAGTCAGGCAGTTTTGAAAGCTTAATGTGTATACATCAAGTAAGCTGGATTTCTCAGGGGGAAAAAGTAAATCAGAAAATTAGCATTATTGCCACCAACATGACGATGTTCTCTGAGTTCAAAAGGAACAATTTCTGCAGACAGATACCCTCGATCATATATCTATCTGCAGACATGGTTGTTGGCATGTTCTCAAAGTTGATGAGAACATCAGCCATAAATTTTACTTACAGGGACTGTCTTTCTAGCTCTGGTCAGTCTTGGAACGTGACCCCTTGAGAGACCAGCTTTCTATTCTTTAGTAAACTGGCTGTGTGGTGCATTGTTTTGTACTCAGTGAGTTACACTTCATAAATAGCTCCCTACAAACATGTACGGGTGCATTACCTTTGAATTATATAAGAAATTTGGACTGGATGACAGGACACAAATAGAAAATTGGTATGATACTAAAATAAATGTAAGACACCTGGTGTCTTCTTCTATATCACCTTTTGTTCGACTTTTCATTCCACTGAATTTATAAATTGGAAGGCACCCTCAATAGAAGACTTGTAATAAACACAGGCTTTCGATTTCTCCCTCATGTACAGAAGATGTAAAGGGAGGTCTCAGGGCATCTCCAGATCAAATGTTCCAAAGTTAAAGAGAATTTTCCAGATAGAACAATTTTCCTGAGACATAAGACAGTATTAAAGAATGCAGTCATCTGCAAAATCATCTGGTTATAAATAAAAATTTTGGAAGTAGCAGAAACCCTCACATACACGCACACAAAAATTGTTATTGTCACCCTCAGTAGGCTGCAAAGAAAACTGTCAAAAAAATGGGTACTAGCAGAGATAACAGAGCTGGGGCCACAGCTCAGTGGAGAGTACTAATCCAGCACTTTTGAGGCCCTGGGTTCAATCCCTGGTAGAAAAAGAACAGATAAAAATAAAGACAATTAATAAATAATAAAGAGATCTGGAAGGTAAGTTTGGAGTTTTGTAAGTGAAAGAACAGATTTTTACACAATTCTTTTTAATGCCACCCCCTTTAATTGGTTTGCAGCATTTCCCATGGAGTGCTGAAGATTCAGTGTTTACCTACAGTCATCACTCCCTATCTGTAGTGTTTGGTACCAGCATGCACGTTGATACCAAAACACGCAGCTGTTTAAGTCCCTTATACAAAGCAGCATAGGATACATCTACCCACAGACTTTGATTTGCTCTAGGTGACTGAGAGTACCGCATGTTTACTGAAAGTCAATGTGGTATAAATAGCTGCTACTCTGTACTGTGTAAGGAATAACCACAGGGGAAAACACGGGGACACGTTCAGATGTGTCCCCCACTCTCTGAGTATCTGGGGACCCATGGAGCCAGGGATCCTACTACTCTGTTTTGCTAGAAAGTGAGGAGCGGAAAGCTGGTCAAGTTGAACTTCCCTTTAAGGCAACAGTTCTCAACCTGTGGGTCATGATCCCTTTTCACGGCGGTCACATATCAGATGTGCGACATACCAGATATTTACATTATGATTCACAACAGTAGTAAAATTACAGTTACAAAGTGGCAGTGAAAACAATGTTATGGTTGGGGGTCACCACAACATGAGGAACTGTATTCAAGGGTCTCAGCATTAGGAAGGTTGAGACCCACTGCTTTAAGGAGTCCCAGGGGAGTTCTGAGTCCTTGAGTGAACCACTTGCCCATGAGAGCTGAAATGCCTCCGTCCCTTAAAAGGGGGTTGTTGTAAGGATTAGATCAAATTTGAAAAACATCCTGTGCTTATCTAATAATATGTTTCTCCCTGTCTTCTTCTCAAATGTGTTGACTTATCCAGATGAAAACATCTGAGTCATAGGCTTTTAGTCGAAACAATAGGAACTCATCAGTTTGGGTGAGCGCTCTGATAAAGGAAACCCACTTGCTTCGGCAACAAAGGGAAGTACTCCTTCAACATATTATTTGGTGATGTTTCTTTAGCAAACAAACACTCATTCGCTTTTCTTACACACAGATTGAAAATTAATCCTCACTAAAAAATCCAGAAGCCCTGATTTCCTAGAGCCTCGCTTCGAAGTCGTTGTCTCATCACTCAAGTGTTGGTACATTTCACGCAACAGTAGGAAGTCACAGCAAAAGCCAGAACTGAACCCAGCTGCCCTGGAAATGACTTACATGAGTTAAACAAGTAACCTAAGGAACGGGAAGCGAAGTTCCCACTTGATGCTGGCAAGAATAAGTACCCAGGAAGCCAACGGGCTAGCACACATTTTCTATTCAAAATCAGAGTTTTGGCCATGTTGCTTAGCCACTCTAATACCAAGGTAAAAATGCTGTATGAGAAACCTCCCTAGGACATTCAAACACCATAGCTTCTCATCGCTGGGGCCTGTGCCCTGAGCTGCCTGGCATGCCTCCTTGCGTTGAAGCTATTATGGCTGAACAGTGTGGAGGGAGAGGCTTCGGAGAAGGACAATATTCTCTCTGGCATTCCTCTACACAGCACCAAGCTCAATGCAGTGCCAGAAGTGGATACATTATATGCCACAAGATGTGTGATTAGTCAATAGAGAGAGAAAAAAAGTCATACACACTGCCATCTTCCACAAAAAAAAGAGAGAGATAGAGAGAGAGAGAGAGAGAACATGCTATTGTAGAAATGATACCATGTGAAAAGGTTAATCATAGTCTGGCAATTACAGTGTCAGATGCAAACATACTTTTGCTGAGGCTGTGAGTTTCCTTGATTGGAAGCTCTGCTCCCCGCTGGGACCTTCTCCAGCACCAAGACATCTTGGTCATGTTCTTTAAGTCTGACTGTATTCGCCTCAACGTCCTGCAAACACAAATTATACCGCGTACAGATGCCGCCGTTCACTCAGACAATGACAGAAATTTCCAGTGCTTCAGAAACTCATTTGGTGCTTGTGATGTTAATTGTCGCGTCTACAAATTAAGCCATTTTCAAAGTCAAGGGCTGGAATGGTCAGAGGGAGGACCAGATGAGGTTTGAAGCATATGAATCGAAAATTCTGCTTTTACCGTAGTCTTAGAAAAGCTCTGGAGGAGCCTGGTGTGGTGGTGGTGCTCTGAGAAATCTCTGGGGGAGGGCATGGAGCAGGCAAAGAGTGAACCAGAGGTGTTTATCCTTCCTAAGAATATGTGGCAAACAGCACGGAGCTTCCTCGAAGTCTTTTTCTATGATCCTTAGGAGTGGCGGCTCTCTCTAATTAAACAACTGTTTTGTTTTGATTTTGATACATGCGGGATGTATGTGCATCCATGTTTCTTTGTGTGCCCTCTGCTTGTGCAAGTGTGCAGGCAGAAGCCAGAGGGCTACACCTCAGCCGCTCCCCACCTAGTTTTTGAGACAGAGTCTCTCACGGAGCCTGGAGCTCTCTGATTCAACTAGACTGGCTGGCCAGCGGGCCCCAGGGGTCCACCTGTCCCCCTTCCCAGCACTGGGGTGACAGATGACACCACTGTGCTTGGTGTTTCAGGTGAGCTCTGGGGATCTGAATGCAAGTCCTCAGTTTGCAGAGCAAGCACTTTCCTGACTGAGTCATCTCCCCAAGCCCATGCAACAGTTCGTTAAAAATCAAACCGGGATGTGATCCAAGCCCTCTACAGTTGTTCTGAGCAGCTTTATACATGACGTCAGTGGTAAAAACTGTCCAAATATGACTCAAATGATTTTTCTTCTTCTTCTTCTTCTTCTTCTTCTTTTTTTTTTTTTTCGGAACATAACCCCATGGGCGTAAACTTCAGAATTAGTCAAGTTCACCTAAACCTTAATATTCTTTACTCTGAAAATTCCACTACTTTTTCTTAATATTTTTGTCTCCATTTTAAATGGGACTAGATAACAATAAAAATCAAATTCCTATGATACCTTCTCCTATATTATTCAGTGGCATAAACTTTATTATTTCTATTTTCATTATCATCATTATTATTATTGAAAGGGTCTCATATATCCCAGGCTAGCCTCAAACTCTCTATGTAGCTGAGGCTGGCCTTGATCTTATGATCCTACAGGCAGGCTTCCACCTCTAAGGGCTGAGCTGATAGCTGTGTACTACCATGCCTGGCTCATACAGTACTGGGTACTGAACCCAGTGCTTCACACCTGCTAGGCCAGTACTCTACCCGCTGAGCCACACTTCTAACCCTCTCAATGGTATGAACTTGAACTTCCTTTGCTTTGTGACCAAGTGGGTCACCAGTGTTGTGAGCAGAGAGGGCTCAGGCGTGTGCAAGGATAGGGACAGAGGGAGCTTGTCTGGGGCCAGGATCCATTCTTTTTAACATCCCACTGCTGTGGGATGTTCTGTATGGCAAATGTGTTGCTAATAAAACACTGATGGGCCAGTGGCTAGGCAGGAAGTATAGGCGGGACTAACAGAGAAAAGAAAGAACAGGAAGGCAGAAGGAGTCACTGCCAGCCACCGCCAGGACAAGTAGCATGTAAAGATGCCGGTAAGCCACAAGCCATGTGGCAAGGTATAGATTTATAGAAATGGATTAATTTAAGATATAAGAACAGTTAGCAAGAAGCCTGCCACGGCCATACAGTTTGTAAGCAATATAAGTCTCTGTGTTTACTTGGTTGGGTCTGAGCGGCTGTGGGACTGGCGGGTGACAGAGATTTATCCTGACCGTGGGCCAGGCAGGAAAACTCTAGCCACACCCCACACTCTTACAGATACCTTAAAGAGCTAAATGGGGCTCTTCATCAGAACTCAACTAGGTGTAATTCTGCGGCTCCAGCTCCACTACCCAAATCATTCACATATTTGCCGATATCTGCAACAGCTTTAGTTTAAAACAATTTGAGATAAAGCCCTTGTTTGTTCGTTTTGTTTTTCTCTGTGTCACCCTGGTAGTCAGGAACTCATTCTGTAAACCAGGCTGGCCTCGAACTCACAGAGATCCGCCTGCCTCTGCCTCCGAGTGCTGGGGTTAAAGGTGTGCACCACCACTGGCTGGCAAATGAATATACTTTGTTGGCTTACTATACTCGGCATTAATTTTCATTAACAAGCACTCAGTAAATCAAGAGTCTGACGGTAGGAGAATGGTTCAGACTTGGGAAGAGATAGAATGTGGACCATAGAAAAGACACGGGGCAGAGGGAAGCCACCACTCTGCTGGACAGCAGGGTAGAAGAGGGCATAAAAAAGGATGTACACGAGACCAGCAAGAAACTTCTTAGACTTTGGTATTTTGCTAAGGTGACTGCTATTATTGTCCATTCATATGGTCCACTATAGGCATGTACACCAATACTTGGTCCAGCAAAATATTTGGTGTCTGCAGCTGGTCTCCAGAATGTACACCAGCACACTGAACATGCCTGTTTCACAACAAAGGCCCTTTGTTCAAGCATGTCTTTGCCACAGTCTTGTGGAATGAACAATCCTCCCAAATCCTTTCTTATTCAAGAAGGGGAAAAATAGGATATCCTTCAGCCAAAGTTTGTTCTCTCAACTTACCCTCAAAATCCGGTTGAAATCTTCCTTGTCGACTCTTAAGAAGTGACAGTTATCTTCTCGAAGAACAATGGAGGCAGCTCGTGGGGCATCATTCACGAGAGCTAACTTGCCAAAGTCATCTCCCTCATGCAGGGTGCAGACCACACCCTGGGGAGAGCAGGACATTCAGATAAAGTAGATCAAACACCCTCCTTCCTCTCCCCTGCCCCCCAAACAAGGTGTATATAAATGGGCTGCATCTAGTATTATCTAATTAAATTAAAATGGCTCAAGTTTTCTTTCACAGAGTAAATACAGTCAATGAATGACTGAGTGCAATAGCTGAGAAAATTTATGATCAAAGATGAAATTATGTCTTTTCTACGTATGGTCACAATGCCAGGGTAAGTTAAATTGCAGCAGCATTTGTTACTACTTTGAGGCACACTAGCAAACGCAGTACAATAAAGTTTCCAAAAGAAGAAGATATATATAGATGTATACCTTGCCATAAATGACTACATTCACTGATCCTTTTAGAATAATGTACCAGGAGGTACCTTCTTCCCCTTGGTTAAACACTAGACAAAAAAGATGGAGAGACTTATGACAGGAACAGAAGCACATCAATACAAATTACAGCTTATCAAATCATCACTTCTAAGTCCCCAGAATTAGGCATACAGAAAATTTTAAAAAAATTACCGACAAATCCTAACTAATTCAGGTGGAATATTATTGTCTTTCTATGGAACACAAAAGGACAAGAGACTGTACTATTTGCTGTGCCCTGAAAGACAAGTTTTCACTGGATATCAGTTTACCCAGCAATCCATTTCTTAATGGGATGCATGTTTCCCCCACAATTCATAAAGCACTGTGCTATAGAAAATGGGTTTTAAAAGTGGCCTGACCGGTAACGTGAAGTTTGCAAACATGCAAATCGGTGCCGTAGCACGTTGATAAATATATACCTATGCATGTGTTTTTAATTGGTTAGAATGCTAACCAATATATCCAGGGTAGGATCCACCCTTGGGAGGATGAGAGAAAAGCAGACTGAAGGGAGGGACATGAGGCAGGCAGCTGGAGTGCAGTTTCATTGTTTGGACAATATTTAAACTGGAGTAGCAACAGGAGTGTTTGATTAAAAATAAATATTTTAGTAGTCTATTTTTCATCCAAAACATTTAAATACTTCACAATACAGTGAAAACAGCTAGTGAGTTTGAATGAAAAGAATTAAAAGACAAGCAAAAATAAGTTAAATGGAAAAAGAACTAAAGAGACGAAAATTTAAAAGCAGGAAGGTGCCTCTGAAAAGGCAAAGGAAACGAGTCTCTTGCTGGAGGAGGGAACAGGGCTAGAAATAGTGCTCCTGATGACCGAAAATGAGACATTTTGAGATACAATTCTTAAAACTCGTTTTGATTCTCCAATTCATACTTCCCATTTGTTTTTAACTACTGTGACGTAGCTAACAAAGAGCAACGTTTTTCTGGAAGTTTGTTTAATTGATGTCGATTGACAAAGTATTCTGTGTCACCAGGCTTAGGGAGCATCCGTTTACAGCTGGCCATCATTTTCTCTTTGGCGCGGAACCCCTGAGAATCTTTGACATGTGATTCATCTTCTGATTCTGCCACAGATTAGACAAGGGGGCATTTCCTGGCCTTAACCCCAACTGCTGAAGCAAGATTTTAGATGACTAGTGGGAAATGCCAGCTTTGGTAATACTGCTTGCATCTATTAATATCAGAATTTCTTGCTTCCAGGTATGATCACAGATCAGAAGGACAGTTTGAATTCTAGAGAGATGCACCATGTGATTAATACTGTGTCAGTATCTGAGGCAAAGAAATCCTCCTGGGCTTGGAGCCCATGGTGCAAAGTGAAGAAGAACATGAAACACAAAACTTTAACTATCGCTGTAACAGGAAATTTCATAAGCCAAATTAGTTCTTTTTTTTTAAAAAAAAAAGTGAATTTAAACTTGTTGTGACTGGGTCTTAAGTAGTAGCCCAGGCTGGCTTCAAACGTGCTATACAGCCAGGGATGACCTTGAACTTCAAGCCCTGCTACTTCCATCTCCCAAGTGCTGGGATTACAGGCATGAGCCACCCTCCCAATTCCATCCCCTCATCCCCTGGGGTTATGCAGTGCTGGGGATAGGAACCTAGGGACTCTTTCACACACGCTAGGCAAGAGCTCTGCCAACTGAACTGTCCCCCAGCCCCAAATTAGTTCTTCCAAATCCAAGTCACCAGAGAAGCCCTGTCAGAAGAGCAAAGACTTCATCCCACCCATTTTAGACACTATGCTGGGCCAGGGGGGTGGAGAGCCAGCAGGACTCAGTCGGGCAAGTGCTAACATGTGGGGCTGGAAAACCACCAGACTTCAGATTAACCGACACACGCTGGAACAGTCACAGATCCAGGAAAACGCAAGTGTCGGGTGACAGCCTTCCAGGTTGGGGCCACCAGGGAATGTATGGCATTGACCTTGAACAGCAGCCGGTGTGGCCAGGCCCAGAGCTTCATTAGTGTTCTCACTTACACACAGTTCCTCCTTTGGCATGAGACTCAAAAATGAGAACACCCGCTAACTCCCGTTTCACCTAGAAGGAAAAGAAAGAACGTGGGCAGGTGAGGGAAGGGGAAGAGACTTGTGCTTTGCGTGGGTTCCCTGTTGGCTGTGGTCCCCAGCTCACCTCAGAGCTGTCTCTCTCACCTTGTTTATACAAATTCCTGTCATCCAGAACTACTTTCACTAGACTTGCTGCTGGGGTCTCAAAGTCTATACTAAAACAACAGAAAAGCTCAGAACACATTCCCACCAGGCAGCCCCCTGGTGACATTTATTTATTTTGTGGGGTGACGGCATGCCATGGTGAACATGTGGAGGTCAGGGAACAACTCATGAGAGTTTGTTCTCTCCTTCCACCATGTGGGTTACTGGAATGGAGTTCAGGTACTGGGGCTTGTACCTACGCCCACGCTGAGTCATATCTTAGGTTTGGATACCGCTTTTTGTTGTTGTTCTGTGATTTTTTTTTTCAAATTTATTTTTCTTTGTGTGGACAGCGTTTGCTTGAATGTATGCCCATGCACCGCAGCTTGATTAAGAGACACTTACTGTGGTAGAAAGATGGGATAAGGCTTTGATATGAAGAAGTTCATCATAGATAATCTCTAGGTCATCCACAGTCCTCTGGCCAGGTCTATAAAGAAAGACAATAATGAAACGTGTTGTTACATAAGCTTCAGATAAGGAAATGGAGCCAGCCGTCAGTATCATGTTCAGTGGTTTATTCTACATGGAAAGATATTGACTGAGGGGGACCTTGTGCCAGAATAATCCCTAAAGGGGCTAGCAATGAATGTGGCCACTAGTGGGAAGGATATGGGAGGAGTCTCGTGGACACAGGCTCCCATCCCTTCCAATCTCAGGGGGAAGAGCACCTCTACACGGTCATTGGTTAACTCACCCGGCACTTTGTAGATAATTGTAAAACATTGCCTCTTATTATATCCTTAGTCGGTAATGATAAAACTTGCCTCTTTAATACGAGGGACACTTGGTTGATCAGCTTGACAATGCATTCACAGTCCCTGAACTGCGGTGTGGTGTCTTAGCCTAACAAGAGGGTAACGCTGCTGATCTCACTGTTCTAAGACTGTATGTGACGCTGCTCCCAGAAGGCTCAAATATGGAATGGTTTTTCACCCAACCCTAAGGAGGTATGTCCATGGGGTGAGAACAAGACAAACCATGGTGTCTGGGATTTCTAAGAGAGGGAAAGGGAAGTACGTCTACGTATCTGAAACTCTGCTCCATGGACTACCACTGTCCGTAAAGGGTTAATGATTTGTGTTACTGTTTTGTTGTTGTTGTTGTTTTTTAATTCCAAAGCTTAGTGCTATATAAGTTAGTAATATACCTTTGATGTATGGAGTAAGGAGTCATTTTTAACATAAGAAGACTGAATAAATTCCTAACTGCCCTTTGTGTCTAAAATTACTTTGCAGCTACTAATGGCATTCAATAACAATAATGATAAGATAAGCTCAGTCAGTAATTTGGGGTTTTTATTGTTCTCTGCAGTATAAGGAAGCCTGACTAACATGTTCTTGAAAGTTATAGCTGGGTTGTTAATCCTAAGAAGGCTAGGAAGTTAGGAGAGAAACGGTATGCACTGACACCATCTGTGGGGTTGAATGAGAATGGCCCCCACAGGCTCATGCTTGGTCTCCAGTTGGTGGAACTGTTTGGGAAGGATTAGGAGGTGTAGTCTTGTTGAAAGAGGTATGTCACTGGGGAGTGGGTTTGAGGTTTTAAAAGCCCATGCCATTCCCAGTTAGCTTTCTCTGCTTTGTGGACTTGTCTCAAGATAAGAGTTCTCAGCTACTGCTCCAGGGTCATGCCTGCCTGTCTGTGGCCATGCTTCCCACCATGGTGGTCACGTCTTCTATCCCTCTGAAACTGTAGGCCCTGATAAACTCTTTTATAAATTGTGTTGGTATGGTGTTTTATCACAGCAACATAGAAAAGTAACTAAGACACCATCCCTTTGACATCCCACTGGAAAACCAGAGATAATTCCTTCTTGAGAGAGATGCGAGATTCACGCAGCATCAGTGGATGCTGAGGTACTTACATAGTTATTTGTGTAAGTGGAAAACAAAACCCAGCAACAGGCTACCCAAAACTCAAGCCAAAGTGAAACAAACTTAAAGTAGAGTATGGTGTTTAATCCAGTAACTGACATCTGGAACTTAAGTCAGTTGTGGAGTGTTCAGAACCACGTTGTAAATATGCCGAAACAGGTAGCTGAATTAAATAATTTTGCAAACACACTGTCACACAAGGTAAGCGGCAGGCCTACTTGGAGATAGCTGGGGGAAGAAAACATCATAACTTACACATGACCTTCATAAGGACAGCTTTGTCACAAACAAAAGAATACTATGTCCTTATTACAAAGAATCAAAGGAAGACCTGTTTATTAATCCTGACTGCACAAATACAAAACCCAGGACTTGGGAGATGCCAACCACATTAATTTCCTGCTAAGGATCATCGCTGAAGGACACAATGGCACACCAGACTAGCGTTTAGTGGTGTCACCTAAAGAGTGCAGACCCTCGAAAGACACCGAAGAGAAGCTGGGGCCACAGGGGTGCCAAAGGAGTCAGGCCCTCTTAGCAAGTGCCCAATCTACCACTTGACTTACATGTGGGGATTTTGAAACGAGTACCCTTGGGGATTTAAAAGTCAATCCTGTCACCTCCATGCATCTACGGCCAGAGAGCATCCATGGGGGAAAGCTCAGGTAGGCATAATAGGATTACTGCTCTTGAGCTTGAGGAGCAGCCCTGCTGTTCCCGCTTCTTGACTTCGGTTGCAAATAGCACAGTTGCTCCTAGATACTTGTCTAAAGCGAAAGGAGTGCCTGGACCACCTCACCTCCTCAGTGTGGACTGAGCTGCAGGTGGGGGCGTAACCTCAAAAAGAGCGATTTACAAGTATCAAGTCAGCGCTAAAATCTTGACTGGTTCAATAATGGAGTTAGGGGAGCAGATCTTGGGGGTGTCTAGGGATAGTTACATAGTGGCAATATGAAATCTTTATTGCTTCATTCAGATGTCTTTTTAAAAATTCAGAATTTTAAAATTTATTTAAATTACTCAATTTATACGTTAAATTATTTAGATTTAAATACTGTCTGTAGAATTTACAGATCTCATTACAGCAAAAATAATTACATTTCATCTAGAATTTCAAACATGGTGAACTGTCAGATCTTCAAGAAAATGTACTCAAACTCTGCCAGTGTCAGCCATTCCAATCAGTCTTAGGGTCTGTGTGGGGAGAGGTAAGGACGGCGACATCCAGGCTGTCTTTGAAACACACCCTATTTGTTTAGAGTCCTACACCAGGGGCCTACCTGAGTTCTCTTCCCCCCACTGCTTTGTTACGCCCCCTTCCTGCTTTCCTAAACCTGGCCTTCCCTTGTCTGCTCTCCACTGTGCTCTGCCACCAAGGATCTGCTCTGTTCACTCTCCCTGGGGAAAGGTCCCAGCTCCCATCTGTAGCCCCGAGTTCTAACTCATCTGCAGACGGTATCCTCTTCTGACCTCAGGTGGTTCCCTGGACCAACATCAATGTCCAGTTCTTCTTTAGCATCCACTAAGGCTCTTTAAAGCCTGGTCTTGATGTACTGTTCTAGATTCGTCTGTCATCGTTTGCCGTCAAGCTTTCCCGATCGATCGTCGTGTTGTCTGCCCCAGCCATCTGCTCACCACACTTCATGTCCACAAGACTTCCCGCAGCTCCCTTTGCCTGGGATGCTTCTTTCTGCCTCAGGCCTCCTTGCTTGGGCTCAGCAGCCTTTGTCTTGCCAAGGCTGGATTGTTGGGGTAATTTAGAACACTCTTTGAGGAGTGCTGTTTGCTTAACCGCTCCTACTCTAGACTCTCCTCAAGAGAAGCAGTATCAAAAAGACATTGTGTACTAGACTAGACGCAGAAACTGGAGTTGAGGTCTAACCTATGAACTTTCTGTTTTCCCAACAGTCTAGTGGCTTATTTCTGCATCTGTAAGGTGGCAGCCTTAAGTCTGATGGCTGTAAAGGTCACATGTGCCTTCAGTCACATGAAACACTGCATATATGGAATAGATCACAAAGGCAGGAGGCATTATTATAAGGGCAAGTTTTCATCAGGGTTCATAGGATGGAGTTTTTGAAATTCACGATGGATTTAGAGGCAATACCCGCAGATCCATGGAGCAGTTCTTGTTCTGTGGCCTGAGGGAAATGGGGGTTTATGCTCTGTGATCTTCCTTCCCACTGAGTAACACAAGGTGTCCACTGCACACTTCAGTTTGATTTACACCACGACAAATAGTAACAGCTGTCTTCCTTATCTGGGGTTTTGCTCTCTGTAATTTCACATGCCTGCAGTCAGCTGACATCAAATACTATCAGATGGAAAATTCCAGAAGTAAACAATTTACAAATTCCAAATAACTCCTAGTAAATTATTCTGATTGCTTTACCTTTACTTTATTATTTCTAATTTATATACTAGATCCTATTATATATATTATATATATATGAATATATGATGGATGATACCCCCCTTCTCTCTCTCTCTCTCTCTCTCTCTCTCTCTCTCTCTCTCTCTCTCTCACACACACACACACACACACACACACACACACACACGCACAGATTTGGGTACCATCTACAATTTCAAGTATCCATGGAGCATCTTAGGACATATCCTCCATGGGCAAAAGGAGGTATTTTAATTCTCAGGAGAGGGAGGAAATTAGATGGAAACAATCGATCCTTTTCCACAAACGATAGAAAAATGTGCATCCAGAGAGTTATGACATGCAGCCAGTTACTCTGCATCAAAGGGAGTATGGGGGAGGGATGTGGATGAAGGTGACCAGGTAAACGGCACCTGTCGAGCTAGGAGCTTTTGTGGCCAGGGTTTCGTCTGTAGTATGAATGGCCTAGTGAGAAACAAGCAGGTGTGACCACCATACCCCATAGTGAGCTTTACCAGAAGTTTCCAGAATTCTTGGAGAGTGGGAAGCAGACAGAAATGGACAGGGTAAGACTGGGAAGCTCTGGAGCCCAACACCCACGTAGACACTGCCATGGGAGATAAGCGGTGGTACAGATGAAAGCCTCACAGGAACTTGTATGAGGTGGGTCTCAGCAGTTCATCAACTGCCCCCTACCCAGATCGACTGGACTCTGGCCCATTCCTGGCCTTCACCTACCGCACTGAGCAGAAGACAGCGGCCGAGTTTATCATGGGAAGAAAACCTAGTCTCTGAGATGATGTCCAAAGAGGATTCTCAGGGTGGCTGATGGAGCCTGGGAAAGGTAGACAGAGCTCATGGTTTTAGAGACACACAGTTTGAGAAAGGGTCAGTGGTTGTCCCAGGAAGGGCATGAAATGGCCTCAGGCTGGAGAAACTCTCTTTATTTTGGCAATAAAAGGGAAGTAGAGGCGTGACCTCTCTGACCCCATATACCTCTCATAAAGCACAGCCTGCCGGGAAGAAGCCTGGTAGAAAGATCCACCTTACTGCTTTCAGGAGAGGCTCTCTGGGGGTACCACTGGAACACAGACACCAGTGTGGCAGCCTGCTCCCTGCTCGGTCATCTATCTTAGCAACCAACCCACGCAAATAACATCTTCTGCAGGGACTGACCAGGTACTGTGGTGAAACACGTGGGGGCCCGTGAAACCAAATCGAACAATGTCTACACGCAGGCTAGCTTTCAAATGAATGGAAAAAAAGAAAAACATTACAGCAGCAACAACCACCAAAAAAACTCTGTGGTCTGAAGTGTTCAATGAAATGACCCGGCAGGTCGCTGCCATTTGGCAACAGACCTAGCCTAGCAAGTGCTGTAATGAGGTAAGAGAAGTCAGCACTGTAGGGCGTGAAGAGATTTACCTCTTCAAGAATGAGTCTTCACAATTCACAAAGTGATAAAAACATTCAGAAGAGATTTGCCCAGAGCCAAGACCCTGTCCCTCTGGGGCCTCAACATGTCATTAGGATTGACAGTTGAGGTAAATACTAGGGAGAAGGCCAGATGGAGCTAACATCAGTCTAGTCAATCTGTGCCCGGCTAAGCAAATCAAAATGCGAGTCCCTCTCCCAGCCTGAGTGTACCTCAGTGTCGGCCACAGGAATGAGAGCAACGCACCAGACTGCTCCCAAGGCCACCAGCTCAGGGCTGCTGTGCCATCTCACGCCTTGGGGAAGGTTTGTCTCTCCACTCTCGCTGTCAGATGGAGGTCCTCCCCTTGATCTGCCCTCAAAGAGAGCCCGAGAACATCTAAAACCGAACCTTCCCTACCACAACCACTGAACAAAGTCATATTTTTAAAGCAGGTCTCTCGTAGCAAACAGTGGCATTAGGCACCTTTCATGCTTTGGTCTTTATGGGGGTGATCGGGAGAAAATGGAGAAGCGATCCTACAAATCAGCCCCCGGCCTGTTCAAACGGTAATGAAAGGGTCCCAAGGACTGAAGGCAATTTGGCCTTCAAGAGGAAAAGGAAACGGGGGTGAGAGGGGGGAGGAGAGAACTCCCATGGACCTTCAGAAGAGGAACCTACAAGGCTGGGGAAGTGAATTGACTCTCTGGATGCTCTGAGTGGCAGCTGGTGAATGTACCTGGTCTTTACTTGTCCTTCTCCAGATGTCACAGGGAGAGATGTTAGGCATCCCTGTGTCTTTACAAACCTGCGTGGTGCCCCATTGCTGTGGATTTGCTGGATCCCGCTGTGGAAAGGCCTAGTTTCTGCAAGGGCTGCATTCTGGCAGCAATGTCTAGTTACAGACAAGATAATAAATGGGGATGGAGGGAGAAGCAGTTTATACATTAAAGGATGGGAGGGCTCAGGTGATATTGGACGCTGCTGGTAAATACCGTTTTATCAAGGAATTTATCAAGGTCAGAGACAGAGTTCCTTAGCTATTGGGATGTGGATAAAATGAGGGATTCACCCATCTACCAAGTGGTGTGTAGGCATGACTGGAAGTACAATATGCAGTCGAGAAAGTGAATAAACAGATTCCAGTAGACCTGCCATCTGGTAGACCCTGATTTGTGTGGACACCACTAAGAGAAGTCAACATTATAAATACAAGCACAAATCATGTTTAAGCTTCTAAAACTGCAATAAAGTGCTTTGTTCACCTCTGGAGGGATGTTTATTCCTGATGGAGGACTTCAGTACATGATCCAGGTGACACTCTACTTTCAAGTCGTGTTTTAACTTCCCATCACTTTTGGGTGCTCTTGAGACTGTGTATAAATCTTACTCCCCTTAAAAGGAGGTGTGGCAGGTGTCTGTGCCCTTGTCTAGAGAAACAGTTTGTTGCTGTCGTTTGTTTGTTTGCTTGCTTTTCCCACCCCCCAGTCCCCTTCTTCATACATGTCAGGGGCATTCCCTGTGACTAGCAGTCAAGTGGCCTGCCCAGCAGCCACCCTCTCCCCTTCGCCACAGAGCCGTTGGCTAGATGCACATAGCTACCTTCCGTTCTAACTGTAAAGCTATGCAGAGGGGCTTCGTGCTTCTCTAGGGGGTGAGAAATGAATACAAGTGACCAGTAAACAGCAAAAACTTTCTGTTTGTAAGAAAGGATGCCATCCCGTAAGACCTGGGGCCCCAGTCCCATAGGTCAGAGACTCTACACCCAAGTGCTTTTAGGTGTTTGGTTGAGCTCAGGAACAGAATATGCCTAATATTCTTCCAGCAAACATGTCTTACAAGGACACTCTACTGTTTAAAAAAGAAAGCATTATTTATTTTTAGGTGTGTATGTGCACCATGTGCATGCCCAGTGCCCAAGAAACTCAGAAGAGGGTGTCAGACTGGAGTTACAGTCTGGAACTGGAGTTACAGGCCATTGTGAGTCACCAGGAAGGGGTGAGAACTAAACCCCAGTCCTCTATAAGAGCAGTAAGTGCCCTTGACCGCTGGGCCACCTCTCCTCCCTAACATTAAACTTCATAAGAAGTACAACTACTGGTATTTTCCTGTGAAATACCCAAGTAGTAAGTGGAGGAGGACAAACCAGTTAGGATGGAGCCAGACAGCAAAGCTCAAAGCTCACCCTCTGCTCTTGTGTGCAATAGAAAATGCAAACTTTCAGAGATGCTGTAGGGATACATTGTTAGCTTCATTTTTTTTTTCTCAGTAAACTGTCAGTTCTTGTCAGGGACAGTTGAATTATCCCATTTTTTCTTTATCCTCTTCCTCCTCCTCCTCCTCCTCCTCCTCCTCTTCCTCCTCCTCCTCTTCCTCCTCCTCCTCTTCTGCCATTTCATCATAATTCATTAACTCTACTAGAAAGGAGAAACCTGAAGCAATGTTGTAGGAAGGAAAGAATAAAACAAGAAAAGCACTTGACATCCATTCAGCTCAATTTCTTCCTATGAACACAGAAAGTTATAATTAGCCATGTAGAGTTTATAGACGTATTCAATGCTTCAAAGAGGCGAAGGATGTGAGGTCACCATGTAAACTACATAATGCTATTCAAATATGAGTCACTAAGCCTTGTGTGTGGCTCTGGAAGAGTAAGGTGGCTCCTCACAGCTGTGGTTTCTCTTCGTACCTAAGTTTTCTAGCACCTCTTCTAGACAGCTGTGAAGACAAGCCAATTAATAATCCCAAGCCAGGGACCAGTTTTGGCAAATAAAATGATGCACGAGAGCCAGGCATGGTTGTGTACCCTTTTAGTCCCAGCGCGCCAGAGACAGAGGCAGGCAGGTATCTCTAAGTTTGAAGCCATCCTGGCTTACATAGTGAAACTCTGCCTCAAAAAAAAAATGCATGAAACATATATAGTTTTAAGAAAGCATTGTTTATCTGAAATCTAAATTTAGTTGGCCTCCTATATTTAATCTGGAAACACTAATCATAAAGCATTTCATTTCTGTGGAATCAGTTTTGATAATGTTACACCCACATAACCATGTGGACTCTGCTATTGGCAGCGTAGAGTGGAGCTCAGTGCATGAAATGCACACAAGAGAATTACAGGCTCCAGAAGCATATGAGGAAAGAATAATCTCCATTGCTATAATAACCCTCTATGGCTCTCTCAAAGTAGACCACTCTATCTATAGTAGACGGTTCACTTCTGTTCTATTCTACATGTTCTATTCTACTTATTGAATGTGTTATGCTCCTATTTCAGATTTATAGAGGAATGATTTAGTGAGATGAGGTAATCTTGTGATAACTACTTTAAAATCTGATTTCCATGACATATTTCTTCACCAATGCTCAAAACATAACTTACAAAGCCATTCTGAGTCCCTTTAGGACCATGGCAGGTGGAACACAGCTCCAGTTAGACATCTGGATCAAATTCATAGCCCACCATGATCTGGATAACCAACAGGCAACCGACTTTGCCTATGCTCCTGTTTCCTAATCTATAAGGTGGAAGTATGTTAACTACCTCAGAGTTGCTTGAGAGAACTGAATTAAAGAACTGTTTAGCCCAGCACCTAGCACACATGTACTTAATTAATGCTGCCTATCATTAAATACAATTGCATCTGTGCTTCCATTTACAAGCCCTTGGAAAGCAGGGAGAGGGTTAGCAGGCATTATTAGCTTCTTTGAGATTTGTACCCAAAAGATGTTGGATGTGTTAATGGCAAATGTGTGAGAATAGAATCCTGGCTCTCATGCTCCATATTACTGACAAGTTATTTAGCAGGCTCTTGGATTGCATGCATGTATTTCAAATGGTATCATTAAATTCTCCAAAAACCATTAATTTTATTCTCATACAAACATCTAGCTGTTCTCAGTCTTGGCCTCTCTAGTCCATTCTCTATAGTCATCAGAGAATTCAACTTCAGAAAAGTCAATATACTGCATAACTGACCACTCACATCTTCCTTTCATGCTCTTCCATGGTGCCCTGAGATGGCTGTAAGTTCCTTCTAATGTCAAAGATGGCACAGCTGGCCTCCCTTTATCTGACTGGCTCAGCTCTGCTCCTGGCCTGCGCACTCCTTAAGTGTCAGGCAGCTCTTTATTTTCCCAGCATATTTTTGGCCCATCGCTCTGCTTGTGCCCCTGCCTGGCTGGCAGCTCCTCCTCTGTTCTGAGAGGAAGAGCACCGAGGCAATAACAGCCTTTGTTGCTCCTAAGAAGCAGAGAATCAGCCCATGTGCACGAATCACAAAATGATGCATGCAGAGACATTCAGAGGTCAGATAGCACATTCCACACTTAAAAATTCCAGCCCTAAAGACCTCATACCATTAATTGTAGAAAAGAAGAAGGAGAAAGAGGAGGAAGAAGAGGAAGGAGGAGGAGGAGGAGAGGGAGGAGGAGGAAGAGGAAGAAAATGAAGGAGGAGAAGAAGGAGGAGGAGGAGGAGGAGGAGGAGGAGGAGGAGGAGGAGAAGAAGAAGAAGAAGAAGAAGAAGAAGAAGAAGAAGAAGAAGAAGAAGAAGAAAAAGAAGAAGAAGAAGAAAGAAAGAAAGAAAGAAAGAAAGAAAGAAAGAAAGAAAGAAAGAAGCAGAAGCAGCAGCAGCCCTGAAAATCACCAGAGAGCTAACTCCCCAAAAATGTTAATAGTAATTTCATATCTGGGAGATAGGACTGCAGGTGCTATGCATTCTTTTGAAACTCCTAGTAGTTTCCAAATTTTCTACAACAAATAGATGGGCTTGAACAATAGGAAGTGATTAAAAACTTGAGCTCGCCGGGCGTTGGTCTTGCCCGGCGGCGATGGTGCACACCTTTAATCCCAGCACTCGGGAGGCAGAGCCAGGCGGATCTCTGTGAGTTCGAGGCCAGCCTTGGCTACCAAGTGAGCTCCAGGAAAGGCGCAAAGCTACACAGAGAAACCCTGTCTCGAAAAACCAAAACAAAAAACAAAACAAAAAAAAAAAACTTGAGCTCATCTTACTAGGAACCCTAAAGTATAAGCATGTAGCTACAGCACTGCTACCCTGGACCCCAGTTCAGGTCCCGGTACCACATCAGGCAACCCACAGAGACTCCAATACCCTCTTCTGGCCTCTGCACGCACCTGAACACGCGCGCGCGCACACACACACACACACACACACACACACACACACATGCACACACATGCACACACACTTCAGTGAGCTTTTTGGGGTATGCAGACATGAACAGAACATGGCACACTGCTTTTATAGGGGGGATGTAATTCTAAACTCCAGAAATGACCCACTTAGTGGAATCCCTTGTGCAGGGAAATCTCTAAGCTTTCAATGAGGACACCGCAACCCTCACAGTAAGAACAGAAGCAGTGTGCCAAGCACTGAAGGGCACACTATGGAGAGGGCCCACAGTGCAGTCCTGATTCATAGCTTCAGCTCCTCTGCCCATGCTTCCTCCTTCCTCTGACCGTCCTGTGAAGATGGACTGCCAGACGGTGAACGGTCTCCTGGAGAGTACCTCCTCCCCAAAAGTGAGAACCACCAATGACTTTTGGCTAGAGAATTTGAGATCTACAGAGTAAAGGTACCTTCCTAAAATATCAGGATTTCAAACTTCACATCTTCAAAATCAGTCTGAACAAATGAAGATCCAGTTCAGACAAACGGGGACGGAGAGACGGCTCAGTGGTTAAGAGGGCTTCCTGCTGTTCAAGACCTCAGGTCAGTTCCCAGTACCCACCCACATCAGGCAACCCACAGGGAATCCAACACCCTCTTCTGGCCTCTGCAGGCACCTGAACACACACACACACACACACACACACACACACACACACACACACACAGAGAGAGAGAGAGAGAGAGAGAGAGAGAGAGAGAGAGAGAGAGAGATGTTGATGATGATGATGATGATGATAATAATAATAATAATAGTATTTTAAAAGACAAATTTTCTAATTAAGAAAAAAAATACACAGGCCCTTGAATTCCCTCTAACAAATGTATAGAGCATTCAGTCCGTAGAGCTGTTGGGCATTAGAGCCATCAACGCGCAGGGGTGGATAGCCCATGCCTAGTGCTCATTTCCTTTCCAGACTCAGATGCCTAAAACCTTTCACTGATCACATAAAATAAGTGAATTTAAGTTTAGGAGTTTCAGGCCCATTTGGGAGACTCCAGAACTTGCAAACAATTTTTAGTATGATGATCTAATTTTCCTGTGCTGTTTTACCCCCTCTTTCCAGGCTCAGTGGACTTTTCTTTTTCAACCACTTATGCTTCTAAGATTTAGGAAGCTTCAGAATTGCAGATCTAGAATGAGATTTGAGAAATACAATCTTCCTTTCCCTCCTGCTCTAGGCAGGCCTCCGAGAGAGCACTGTAAAGAGTGGGACACGATGCCTCACTTTTCATGGAGGGAGCTGGAAGGTTTGATGACAGGAGAATCCTGTGTCTGGGAAGCCTCTTTGTTTCCAGGTGGCTTCACCTTTTACCATCTTGTACTTACCTGGGCACCTCTGTATCTTTTGGTCCACGGCTTCCTATCCAAAGTGCCTGCTTAACTGTACCCAAGTGCCCACTTCTGCGTATGAGCATCCCTGCTCTATCCGTGTGTGTAGAGTAACCTCCTGCATTCAGACTCATAAACAAAGCAAAGTCAAAACAACAAGCTCGGAGAGTTCATTTGTATTTGATGGTCCTGTCTCAACGCTTCAACAACAGCACCATCAACCTGTCACCGTGCGGTAGCATTTGCCCCCAAATGCCATCCAGGTCCACACCTGCGCAACCACGATGGGCATTGTGAGTCACTCTGTCTGCCACCACATAAAAAGCTAATTTCACATTCAGAATGTATGTTTTTTTTTCTTTCAATACCAATAGCAACAAGAGTGTGCCAAAAATTCCCCCTGAAGCTCTATTCTGTTTTTTAAACTGCAGAACATTCTTTCATAGTTTGACAGTTAAAATGCTGCAGTTAATGTAATAAACAGAGAATTTTTCTAAGTAGCCTGTCAAAACAAGTGACACTTTTTTTTTTAAGCTAGCGAGTCTCAGCCTCGGAACAATGGGAAGTACCTTTCAAAGCAACATCTTCATTATACAATCAAATTCTCGGAGTAATCTTCTCATCAAAGAATATTGTGTTATTTCTTTCCCAGTAATTATCAGAGTTCTGCAACCTTTCTGGCAGTGGGGACCATTATAAATGCAGCTGTGCTGAGTTCAAAAACTGGGGGTCTTGGCCCAGCTGACATAGAGCCATGGCTCTGCATTTCTTAATGACTCGGCAGTTTGGGTCCTAAGGAGCCAACCTCCCCAGGACCTATGGACGTGGCCTCAGTCTCCAAGAGTAAAGTGCTTCGTCAGTCCCTTCAAGGGCAGACATGGTGCTGGGTGGTGCCGGTAACTCTTGACCAAATCAGTTTCTCTTCTGCCCTCTTAAATAGAATCAAGCAGTACCTCCAAAGATTACTAGAAAATTGAAAAAAATAACTAACTAAAAAACAGGGGGGGGGGGGGGGAGTGTGTGTGTGTGCGTGTGCGTGCGTGCGTGTGCGTGTGCGTGTGCGTGTGCGTGTGTGTGTGTGTGTGTGTGTGTGTGTGTGTGTGTGTAGAACTTGAGTGTCTATCTCACAAAATTAGATTCCTTATTTTTCACTTTCCCATCCCTTAGAGCTGTCATTCAAATAGGAAGAAAAAACATATGCCAAAAGGAGCATTGCCAGTCCAATTCTAATGTTTGCCAAATTAAAAAAACAAAACAAAATTGGGAAGATGGGAAGAAAATCCCCAAATGATACATCTTGGAATGTGAGTGGATCGATGTCTTCTTGTTTTTTTTTTTTTTTTTTTTTTTTTTTTGTTTGTTTTTTTTTTGAGACAGGATCTCCATATGTAATCCAAACTGGTCTGAAACTTGCTATGTTGCCCAAGATAGTCTCAAGCGCCAAATCTTCCTGCCTCAGCCTCTCAAGTGCTCAGATGCCAGGCTTGAGCTACACCACCAAGTGAAAATCTGCCATTCAATAGCCAGAGGTCAGCTGCAGCCAAGCTTGGGAAATGAATTTTCTTTGAAGACTTGGGTTCCTAGGGTTCTTGCAATCCATTGCTATGTGGAAGAAAATGGAAGCAGCACCGTCTCTCTTTGGGGGTGCTGGGAAGTGAACCCATAGCTTCAGTCACACATGGTAGATAAGTTCTTAGCCCCCAACCCAGAGGATCCTATTTTTAGGGATAACTCATGAAACCTAGCCATAAAATCTGGAGCACACAGCACATACTCCATAAATATCTGTCCCATTTGAATATAATTTGGGAGCTCTTCTCTCATTGGATTACAAACTCCTCAGATGAACAACTTACTCTTCTTACATTTTAATCCACTTGGTAAGGGTTGAAAATATTAGTGAATCCAGTGGAAGGAAGAGCTGAGGAAGGATTGGCAGGGGCTCTGAAATTACTCACTCACCCACTCAAAAACGTTTATTGATGGCTTCTTTGTTGGGAGCTGTGGTGGTTTGAAAGAAAATGGCCCCCATAGGGAGTGACACAATTAGGAGGTGTGGCTTTGTTGGAGTAGGTGTGGCCTTGTTAGAGGAAGTGTTTCATTGTGGGGGTGGGCTTTGAGGTCTCCTATGCTCAAGCTACGCCCAGTGACACAGTTCACTTCCTGTTGCCTGTGGATCTAGGTGTAGGACTCTCAGCTCCTTCTCCAGCACCATGTCTGCCTGCATGCTGTCATGTCCCACCATGATGATAACGGACTAAACCTCTGAAACTGTAAGCCACCCCAATTAAATGTTTCCCTTTATAAGAATTGCTGTGGTCATGGTGTCTCTTCACAGCAATAGAAACAATGGAAGACAGGGACATAGCCTGACCATTTCACACTAGGGAGCTCCCCTCTCCACAGCACAGAAACACCACCTTGTCCACTATAGGATGTAGTACAGCCCTGATTGAATCAACGCCCATGGCTCTTAAGAGCTATCTTCTGCTCACTCAGAGCTCCAGAAAGAAGGACCACCCTCATGTTCCTGCTTCTCAGCTCCACAGCATTCAGAACAAGGGGGTGGTCAATAAGTGCTGGTGCATAATAAGGGGGTTAGTGAAGAAAACTGGTGTTGTGTGATTGCCTTTCAGAGACTCGCAGTGTTTAAGAGCTGTTCACAGGGCAGACATGGCAGGGTTCCTTGGCATGGATGCCTTCAGTATACCCTGGTCTTCACCTCTGCCCACTGGATGCCAACAGCCTGGGTGTCCACTCCTATCCTGACAACTGGAACATCTCCACACGTTTCCAGATGCCTTAGGGTCTGTCTCAGTCTGACTCAGAACCACAGAACGATGGTGGCTTGAATGAACGTGACAGCAAGGGAAACGGCGAAAAGGGGATTGATCCAGGAAAAGAGGAAGAAGGACAGATGATGGACGGCTGGGTCAAGAGGAAGGGAGACAGTCTGATGGGAGAGAAAACGTGGTTTCTGATGGCCTCAGTCATTTGATTTTTCCACAGCCCTGGGGAATTCTTGTGCCCTCAGCCACCCTCCCCATGATCCTTCAGGGCAGACAGAGCATAAATTGGCTGGGCAGGTTCCTTGGACCCTACTCCTGCTTAGGTCAGCGAAACTCTGGCTTTTCTGTTTGATATTTTGGATTCTTCTATTAAATTTCTGTTTGAAGAGAAAGTATTGAGGCTGAAAGAGCTGAAAACCGTGGTTCTAGAGTTAAGGATGGCAGTACCGGCTGGGATGAGGGAAAGGCCTTTGAAATGCTCTGTGTGGGAGATTAAGCCCCAAGAGAGAGTTTGGACAAAGGGGACATGGTGTGACAAAAATGACATGTGTTGAAAAGCCCATGCTGCCTGGGGTATGGGCCAGTGAAAGGGAAGGCGTCCTGGGGGAAGGTGATAAAGCTGCACTCAGAGGCCGTTGTAAACTGGTCCAAGGGGCAGATGCTGGGGAAGTCGGTCCAAGGGACAACTCTCTCCTGGAAAGTGCCCAGTGGACATAGCAGACGTAAAACTGAATGTTCTCGCAGAGACCTGGTAATAAAGGGAGGTCGGCCGAGCCAGTGGCTCAGGGTTGCCATCCATAGCTGCCTGGCACTGGTTGGTACGATGGAAGGAAGTTTCATTTCCAGCATGAAAATATAAGCCTGTGTGTGGGGCTTCCAAATCCAGTGCCAACCCATCTCAACTGCAAAGGTCTCCCTGAGGACTGAGAAAGGCCGGGAGGGGCCCGGTTAGTAGACTGCCTGGAATCTAACAGGAGCATGACACTTTCATTTTCTTCTTCTTTGCCCTAATTAAATCTCTCAAGGTTGTGATTGTCAGCTTGTGGTCAGCAGTGGCAGACAAGGGGGTTTCCAGCTGCCTCACTGACTGAATGGAGGCCTTGAAGGGGTTACCAAAAGAATGAATGAATGAACGAACGAATGAATGAATGAATGCGACACAGGCATGGGAGCTTTGCTTCTGAGGACATCTGCCCTCTATCATTATGAAGAAAGGGGCTGCCTTAGCCTGGCATAGAAACAGAACAGTTTCTGCTTGCCCTTGGCCAAAGGTCATTGATATGGGCACCCCAGTTTGATATCCTGAGCTACCTGCTAAATATCTATAGTTTAAACTCAAGTGAGTGGAAAGTGGAGTTTTTTTTGGGGGGGGGTCAAAGTTTAAAATAGAATAGAAACAAACATCCCTGCAGTATCACCCCTTTGTCATCCCTCCTCTGACTCGAGGGAAGGGGAGGACGTTTGCCACCAGCCTCGCGCCCCTCCCCAGATGTGCCTGCAGCAGCCTGGGACAGCTAGACGAGCCGCTAGTTCTCACTCACGGTTTGCGCAGGATCATCCTCATGTGGGCATCAGGGCCCATCTGTGACAGCAGCAGCATGGTGTCCTGGAGTTCCTCATCACACTCCTTCTTCTCTTCCTCAGTAGGCAAAGGGCCATCCTCATGCTCGTCATCCAGAAATCGATAAAATAAATATTTGTCTTGGAAATGGCGTTCCTGGTCCACTGCGGGAAACATAGAGGCAAGGGTCAGCCGGGGCTTGAAGCTCTGCCCCACAGCTCTCTGCCAGAAGCACAGGGCCGGAGTCCTGCAAGACAGCCATGCATTAGCACAGCAGAGAGCCTGAGCCCTTCGAACTCCACCTCACTCAGGCGGGGCGGCTAGAAGCCACACCATCCCATCTGCAGTCATTCGAGCCTCAGCCTCCTGGACCCACCCAATTTTGCCTTCCCAGGCCTCCTCTGAACACCTGCCAGCTTTTATGGAATAAGCACACAACGCCTTGGTGGCATTTTCTAGAGTGTGGGGCACGTGTCCCAAACTGTCAGAGAAGGCTTGCGGAGTGGCTCTGGGAGAATGGTCTTCCAAGAGGCATTCCTTCGGGAGGTCAGAACTTGGCTAGCTATCTGCACCCGTTAGACACACTTCTCCCCCCACTTGGAGAAAAAAAAAAGGTTCCAAGAGCACAAGGATATGAACAGAGCAACCTGATCGAGCTTCTGGGCCATAGACTCCACGAAGGAATCTGTGGTCATCTGCTTCCAGTTTCGGTTTTCAGAAAGCTACTTCCTCCCTTTCTTTTGGCACTCAAATCCAGGAGCTCACACATACTAACCATGCAATCAACAAGATTTAGGTCCCTGTTAGAAAGAGAGGGTGAACTGGGCTAGAACCCCTCATCTAAATGTCTGGAAGTCATTTAGTCCCTTCATAGCATGGATTGCCAAGATGTTCCAAAGACGAAGAGCAGTGGTAGACCCTTGCCCATCCCCGAAACAGGGACGGCAGTGGTGACGGCAGCCACATCCGGGCACTTACTGCAAAACAAGATGCTCAGAATCCATCCCAGACCGGCAAAGTTGGAATTTGCTTCCAACAAAAGCCCCCGGGTGATTGGTATGCACATTTCAAGTCTGAGAAACGCCAGCAAAATTATTTTTCCCACGTTCCCAGGTGCTGGCGAATGAAATGGATGATTTGAATATTTTCATGTTTAGAAAAGTAGTCTTAAACAAGAGGTGTGAGCAGTTCAGCCGAAGTCACACACCAGCCCTGAATAGCTCTTCTGTTCAGCAAGAGCTGCTGCAGTTACTAGAGATTGCAATGGCAGAGCACCGCTCTGATTTTAAATATGGTCATCCTGCGGGTATACAAATTGGCTCTCCCAGACAGCGGCACGGTTAAAAGGCAGCTTCTGCATTCATTACTTACCTTCATGTCATCAGCCCGGCCACACATCTCATTGCTCTTTCATTCTGCCCCTGCATCAGGACCGCCATGCCACGCTTGGAGTATAATCACACTATCAATGAACCATGAATGCAAACTAATAAACATAATTGGAGCTGATGCACTCTGGTTGCAATTTCATTTCCCTTTCCTTCGTTCTCGGAAGTTAGGAAGGTACAGTGGTGGAACATAGCAATCAATAGCACCCGCTCACTGCCTCTCTATTGCTAAATGAAGATGCTAGCTTGGTCGTTCCTTAAGGAGATCATAATTCTTTCTTGTCCATTTGGGTATTCAGCAATAGCTTACCCAGGGGAACACACTTTGCATGTCTTGAGAGTTTTCCAGAGCCTGTGGCTCCTCTTACCATGGTTGAGGACACCGTCTTCCAGCAAGACTTGCCACATGCCAACAGCTTGAGTCCGGGAGTGAACACAGGACGTTTGCTGTATCATCCAGTCTACCAGCTCGGTCCCAACACAGCATTGTCTAAAGGAGATGAGGAGACACAGAGGATGGAAAGGTCACCCCTTTGCAGAGAGAGTGGGAGACAGTCTTCAAGAGGAGAACCTTTCGAAAAGCGTGGCCCCACGAGAGGTATCAAGGCAAAGAGAGTACTATAGGGTATATAGCCCGAGGCTCTTGTACCAGCTAAGCAGGGCCGTGTAAATAAAAGAACACTAGAACACAGAGCACCAAGCTGCTCGAAGGGCTGGAGAGGGAAAGCATTACCCTTCCTTCTAAGTCTGTCACTGTGAGCTGGTCCCGGAAGACCTCAGTGTGAGGAGTGTTGAGAGAAATAAGCAATTAGCACTGTAAATCTCTCCGAAAAGGCTCAGTGTAATGAGCATTAGCATGTCTGCAGAACCTGTCATCTAACACCAACAGATGCTCCCTGTATATTCACACGCGAGTCCCAAAGCTGTCCCCTGCAGCAAGCCGGTCTGGGTAAACAAACTATGTGCGTTAGTTAGGAAATACACAATTATACACTTACATATTAGGAAACTCTGAGTGAGGTGAGAAAATAGGGCAGGTGTTCCTTGTGTGCGTGGACAAGGGAGAAAGTGGAGTCTTGCCGTCTTAGGGACAGATCTCCAGGGACAGTGGAACAGGGCAGGGAGGCCCAGAGCAGATGGCTGTGTGCAGCTGGGCCTGACTCATTGGTTGCCTCCCTTTGCATGCCTCTGGGGAGGAGCAGAGACTGGGCCAAACCTGAAGAAGTCCAGCATAAACTGAAGTAGATTCCTTGTCCTGGGCCACTTTGGGAAAAACCTTGAAGTGTGAGAAGTTATGGGGTAAAACAGCAGATTTGCTACTCATTAGCTCTGTGACTTTGGCCATCTCTCTGGTTCTGTTGCCTTCTCTGGGAGATAAAGAACACACAAGTGCTGGCCTTGGAGACCTTCTCCAGTTCTAATATTCTAGAATCTCTGAAATCTTATCAGAGTTCCTGGGATGTGCTGACCCTGACCCAGAGAGGACCATTGTGAAGGCCAGCTACGCCCATCATCACAACTTCAAAGGGTGAAGAGACATCGACATCTTCACTTGGAATTAACCAAACACCTCTGAGCTAAACATACAAAATAAACAAGCATTTCTCTTATAATTTGGTAGTTTATTAGTGGAGAAGTTCTTATGAAAGTATGGAAATCAATTTTAATTTGGCTTTTTAGTCAATGACTGCTCTTAAAGTTAAAAAAAAAAAAAAAGAAAAGCACAAAAAACAAAAATGACTCAGAACATCGAGTTTCTAGGAAAGGCACAGGGACCTTGGAGCCAGAATACATAAGAGAGGCCCACAGCAGAGTCCCTGGGTATTGCCACTGGACGACACCTGCACTTCAGAACTGACCATCAACCACCCTAGCATAGTATTGGGGTGATACTGAACCTGGAGGGGACTCCACACTCTGACACTGAGGCAATCGCATAATGGGACGGAGAGCAGGAGGGAGGGGGCGGAGCTTGCTGGTGTGGATCTGGGGCAAGAACTCAAACTGCTGCAGAAGAAGAAACCGTGTCCGTGACTTGCAGTGGAGTCCACTGGTCATCACCAACAGATCATTAATTTGTGTCATAGGGTGTGGAGCAGACATAACACCTCCATGTCAGGGGTTTAAGTCTCAGCAGGATGGCACAAGGAAGAGATCAGTTTCTGACGTCCAGTTTCCAGTATTTGTCACGGAACATGACATAGTTACTGGAATCTTCCCAACAGGAGTCAACAGTTGGGGGAGCATACTCACATCTTAAGGGAAAAAAATAATTAAAACATTCAAAGAAAAAGATCTTTTCAGTCACGTGAGATTTTAAGGTTTACTTAAAGCTAAAGAGTCAAAGGGCTAAAAAGATTGAACTCTGGGGATGTGTAATACACGTGTTTTAGTTTTGCTTGGCTTTGTTTTAAATCTTGACTTTCCTTAGAACTATAATGGTGTGCATGAGCCATAGATTCCAGACAGATTAACTTCCAGAGCTGCAGAACAAGACTTCCAGATGTCATCGACTTACAGACTCTGAAAACAGTCAGCTAGTGAAAACATGGCTCTGGGGAGCTGGCTCAGTGAGCAAGGACGTCTGCCGCACAAGTATGAGGACCTGAGTGTGAATTCCCAGTGCAAAAAGTTAGGTTTGGCCAGGCACATGCCTGTCACTCCAGTGCTGTGACAGGAAGGGACAGGAGAATCCTGGGGGCTTGCTGGTTGCCAGCCTAGCTCCAGGTTTAGTGAGAGACCCTGCCTCAAAGGAATAAGATGGACAGTGATAGAGCAGGTCACCCAATGCCCTCCTCTGGCTTCAGCAAGTGCAGCCTCCCCCCACACCCCGGGTTAAGTATCTTACTAAAATAAAACTTTACTAGAAAACAAACCCCATAAAAGACTTTGAATATTATGTTCACTTCTGAATTCTCGGAGCTTGTAACACTATGACTTAAAAAAAAAGTCACTGAATTTAGAGATCAACCATCCTCGGTTTAAATCTTGTGTACTCACTAGACCTGATTTAGTGAAGGGAAGCTATTTGACCTCTTTGCCCTGGGTCAATTTTGTCAACTGAGACATGAACACACACCTAGATAGGCCTTTCTAGCAGGGATATGGTAGAGAGAAGCTGAGATGACATGTGGGAAGTGTCCTGTATCATCATTGGAGCGGAAGTTAGCACTGTGTAAATGCTCGCTGAACTTAGCCGATCCACTGAAAGATGCTGGTTAACAGAAATGCGAGAGGTCTCTCCTCTCTGTGCATGCCTGAACACATTAGCCTGGAATGCTAAGACTAAATCAAGTTTAGGAGGGAACTCGGGGAGACCTACAAACAGAGGCTATTTGTCCCACTTTCATAAACCATGAATCAGAGGGGCCAAGCTGTTAGAACGAGCAAACATACCTGTATGTCTTCAGGTGGTATTTTCTGTCTCTTATCATGTGGGGAGCTCGAGAGAGAATGGCAATTCGTAAAATCTTTCCAGCTCTGAGGATCTTCTCTGAAGGGACCTGGGTTTTAATCAGATGGGAAGAGGAGAGGGAAGAGGAGAGTTTAGGGAAGGGAAATAGACCCAATGAATTCTTAGACCACTTTCTAATCAGAGTCCGGAGAGAAAAACACAACTCACTCATACATATTTACATTGCTCACTCCTGTGACATGTCACTGTTTTATGTCGGGAACTAAGACATGCTGCATATTTATTGACTCCAGGAAGTGGATGTGAGGGGCCTTGACATGAAGCTCTGACACAGGAACCACCTCCAGCGGTACTTAAGAAGCGAGCTTGGATGGCTCATCAACCCACCTACATCCCATTACCTTGGTAATGGTGTTAGCAGGACGGAGAGGAACGAGAGGTTCAATGAGAGGTGTCTGAAAAATAAAATGTTAAGGCAAAAGAAAATTAAACAAAAAATTCAGTAACAGAAATTATGGGTTGGGGATAATAAGAAACACCAATTTTTATGAAACTCAAAATAGAATTTAAAAAAAAAGAGAGAGAGATAAAAGCTGCCTAAGGAACTTGAATGCACAGGCATTCAAAGGGCAAAATTGGACCATTCAGTTTGCCAACATTTAAAAATAAATTGTTTTAAAAAATGAAAAAAAAGAAAATAAAAATAAAGAACCAAACAGGAATGATTCAATGTCTGTAGCTTAATGAGAAGGGAAAAGGCAGCTGGTCGAAGCTTAGCAAACGTCAGAGCGGAGAAGGAAGCAAAGAAGGCAAACAATCGGAGGTCACAGCGACCTGCCCCAGCGTGGATAAAGCATTGATTCGGGAGTGAGCTGTTCCCTGTTCTCCCCGGGGTGAAGACTCTTCCTCAGCAGCGCCTTTTTGTTTGTTTGTCGTTATTTTCACAGGGAGCTTCCTGCACTCAAGCTCCTAGAACCCAGGGGAGGCAGCTGGTGTGCTTCTCCTTTCTGAGAAAACTGGGCAGTCGTCAAGAGTCTGTACCAGTCAGAACAGCTCCAGGACCTAGATGGCATTCTTCATACAAAACACATTCTGTGGACAGATCTATGGAGGAGTTCTGTTTCTACAAACGGAACCCGCTAAGCTCATCATCTCACATATCTGGCAATGACCTTCCAATGTGTCCGGTCAAAGGTGGTGGAAGAGCCGTGGAGACAATGCTGTTTGTGACACTTTCGAAAAGCATGATTTTATTTTTTATTTCATTTCTTTGGAGCTTTAGTAGGCTGGGGTCCCTTACCTATATTCCCCCAAAGATGCACACATCTTTAACCCCAGAGCCTGTATGTACTGCGTTATATGGCAAAAGAATGATATGGGTGTGGTTAAGGTTAAGGACAACATGTGGAGACCAGCCAGTCTCATGTTCTTGGGGGTCGTGTTATAAGATGTAAGAATGGAAGGCAGAATGCCAGCAAGCAAAAAAAAAAAAAAGAGCCCCCTTGAGCCTCCAAAAGCAGCATGATTCTGCTGAGCCTCCCTCCATCCTACCACAGAGGCTCACACTGGAGGTCTGGACTACAGCACACAGGGCTCAGTGATTTGATTATCTGGTCTACTCAGTGAGTGGCGATTATGGCGATTATGTTATGGCAGTTCCCAAACCCTGGCATAGAGATTATAACACTTTATATCAACACCCCCCTGCCTTTGCAAATAGGAGTTAATTACAGTGAAAATACATTGGTGAGGTCGTCTCTGCTCCTTTAAATTCCGTAACAATGGAGGGAGATGAACGTCAGCATTAATTTTAAGAAACACTTTAAACCTCAATGCAAATATACACACTTAAACATTATATTTGCCCGTTATCAATGACAAATTTCAGACGGGTTGGTGCTTTTAATATAATAATGGAGTTAAAGGGGGAGATGAGTGCTAAACTTTAAAAAAACCAGCAGAGGCGAGACAGATTTGTTTAGAATGGCTGTGACTCCTTGAACTCACCCATTTCAACATTTTCTTCCCGTGACTGGCATCCAGCAGACCCCACCCACTGAAACGGACAGTGTGTGGGCAGCACACCACTTAGAATAAGCGTAGACCAAAGGATGTCAATGCGGTCCCATTCAAAATGGCATGACCTGAGAGCTCCTACGTTCTTTACGTAGACCTGTTGATGGGTGAGGAGCTGTGAGACCATGGAACTCCTGTACTTAACCCAGAGCATTGGCCAGCCAGGGAAACGGTGCTATCATACATCA